>WBZZ01003734.1:405000-440517 GCA_019918135.1 Paulinella micropora | reverse complement strand
TAGATAGCACTCTATAGATACCTGTCGGGCGCGTTCGAGCCACAGATTTTTCCACGGAAAATTTCCCGGGAAAACGAGTGGTTCGAATCCGTCCTTATCTAGAAAGTACAGACTATAGATCCCTGGCGGGCACGTTCGTGCCACCGATTTTGGCGCGCATTTGCGTGGTTCGAATCCGATGCGACAGTGGCGGGTGGTGGCACCGGAGAGTGGTTCGTTTTTGACCTTGACCAGCAAGTGTACACTAATAGATGAGTTGGGTGGCGCAGAGGTCAAAAACGAACCACCGGTGCACTTGGCTATCCGCGCGCTTTTGAATCGGGTGGTTCGTTTTTGACCTTGACCAGCAAGTGTACACTAATAGATGAGTTGGGTGGCGCAGAGGTCAAAAACGAACCACCGCATTGTGTGTGTGTGTGTGTGTGAGAATTGTAGGGTGGGCGCACTTGGCTATCCGCCGGGGTCTGGCTCTGCGCGCGTGTACATAGGCGGCCTTTGGGCCCAACCGACAAGGAAAAGACAGTTAGGATATGATTTTATTGAATCGCTACAACTCGCTGAGTTTTCTAGCTAGGCGCTGGAAGACAGTCTGCAGGCGCCTGTTGATACGGTCTTCCACTGCAGTCCAGTACAGGCGCTGGTAGCGCTTGTAGAAGCGCCAGGCTCCTCTGGAATCGTCCGGGTCGACGTACATCAAGCCCTCTTCATCCTCTACCCCGGGGCCGTGGTGTCCCATCCATTCTTTTTGAAACTCCGCTTCGTGGATGACTGGGTTGTTGGCCAGGGCCTCGTGCTTCCTACCCCGGCCGTTGTCGCGTAACGGTAGTGGTTCGAAACCGGCCTTGACCAGAGAGTGGTACTCTATAAGTGTTAGGGGCCGCGTTCGAGCCACCTGAAAAAAAAAGTCAGGGGTGCCACCCACCTACTACCCTAATGACCAAACCAGTGTACACTTGTCTGGTCACTGGGGTGGTAGGTGGGTGGCCCCCCCCTCTTGCTCCTCCCGCCTGTTTTTTGTGGGTGGTTCGAATTTGCCCTTACCCATAGATAGCACTCTATAGATACCTGTCGGGCACGTTCGAACCACTGTTTTTTTCGCGGAAAATTTCCCGGGAAAATGAGTGGTTCGGATTTGGCCTTGACCATAGATAGCACTCTATAGATACCTGTCGGGCACGTTCGAACCACTGTTTTTTTTCGCGGAAAATTTCCCGGGAAAATGAGTGGTTCGAATCTGGCCTTACCTGGAAAGTACAGGCTATAGGTACCTGGTAGGCGCGTTCGAGCCACACCCCCAAAAAAGACGCAGAAGTGGCACAGGAAGGGCAGGGGAGTGCAGGGGAGGGGGAGGCCCACCACCTACCACCCCAGTGATCAGCCAAGTGCACCAGTGCGGCACTGGTTTGGTCACCGGAGTAGTAGGTGGGTGGCTCTCCCCCCTGTTCCCTCCCCCCCCCCCCGCCTGTTTTTTAGTGGGGTGGTTCGGATTTGTCCTTGACCATAGATAGCACTCTATAGATACCTGTCGGGCGCGTTCGAGCCACAGATTTTTCCACGGAAAATTTCCCGGGAAAACGAGTGGTTCGAATCCGTCCTTATCTAGAAATTACAGACTATAGATCCCTGGCGGGCACGTTCGTGCCACCGATTTTGGCGCGCATTTGCGTGGTTCGAATCCGATGCGACAGTGGCGGGTGGTGGCACCGGAGAGTGGTTCGTTTTTGACCTTGACCAGCAAGTGTACACTAATAGATGAGTTGGGTGGCGCAGAGGTCAAAAACGAACCACCGGTGCACTTGGCTATCCGCGCGCTTTTGAATCGGGTGGTTCGTTTTTGACCTTGACCAGCAAGTGTACACTAATAGATGAGTTGGGTGGCGCAGAGGTCAAAAACGAACCACCGCATTGTGTGTGTGTGTGTGTGTGAGAATTGTAGGGTGGGCGCACTTGGCTATCCGCCGGGGTCTGGCTCTGCGCGCGTGTACATAGGCGGCCTTTGGGCCCAACCGACAAGGAAAAGACAGTTAGGATATGATTTTATTGAATCGCTACAACTCGCTGAGTTTTCTAGCTAGGCGCTGGAAGACAGTCTGCAGGCGCCTGTTGATACGGTCTTCCACTGCAGTCCAGTACAGGCGCTGGTAGCGCTTGTAGAAGCGCCAGGCTCCTCTGGAATCGTCCGGGTCGACGTACATCAAGCCCTCTTCATCCTCTACCCCGGGGCCGTGGTGTCCCATCTATTCTTTTTGAAACTCCGCTTCGTGGATGACTGGGTTGTTGGCCAGGGCCTCGTGCTTCCTACCCCGGCCGCCGTACCAGTCCCGCCAGGAGTGGAACGGGCACAGCTTTTGGATCAGGTCGTAGAGGTCCCCGCGCTCGTCGCGGGATAGGCCCGCCAGGGCTCCCTTGGGTAGCGGACTGTAATAAGCAGGGGTCGGCAGGTAGCTACAAACTAGTTGGGCACAGACTGCCGCCATGTACTTGCCCAGCCACTTCGCCACCGGGGCGTGCAGGATCTGCAGCTCCAGCGGCAGGTCGGGCACGCCCCAGCTGGCGGGCCGGTACGGGTCGGTAGGCACGCGGAGCAAGGCGAGGTCCAACAGGGAGAGCAGTGACGCTTCCTCTGGCTGTAGTGCGGTAGCGGCCAGCGGGGACCAGGGATAGGGCGAGGCGGTCAGCCGCAGGCGCCGGTCGGTGGTATTCAGGCCGTGGGCAGCCGCCTCGACCAGCAGTGCGTACCAGTCGACGTCCTTGCACGGGTGTCGGTCAGCGTCCAGCCGGGCCACGGCGGCCGGGTCACAGGGGGCGGGGACGTAGGCAACCGGCGGGGCGAGCGCGGCCAGGCGGCCGCCGGGCAGGATGGTGCGGCGGCGCTTGGTGGGGCGGGCGGTGGCGGCGGTGGCACCCATGGCGGCAGAATTTCGACGCATTTTTTTGGGAGTGTTTCCTGGGTCGGGGCCGACTCGGATTGTGGGCTGGTCGGGGGCCGTCCGTTACTTTTTTGGGCTGGCTTAGGTCGAGGTCGCTGCACGCGCCCGTTTGGTAGGTTCAGGCACGTATTGCCTTTTTGTCCCGCCAGTGATATGGCCGAAATTCGGTGATACGGACAAAAAAGGCAGTGATATGGGGAAAAAAGGCAGTCGCCAGACTGTGCCGGCGCGTGCCTCGACCTCAACCTCATCAGACCATTCGTCGGTCGTGTCGAGCTCAGACCTGGGTTCTCAGCAAACCCAGGAAGTCCCTTGAGCTGGAACGAAGCTATTGCCATTTTGCACCCGCCACTGGCTGTGATTTCCCGGAAATTTACCGCGCCACAAAACACACTAAATTTTCGTGAAAATTTTCGTGTGGCCGCAAAACACGCTAAATTTGCTCGTCTATCTTCAATTCGATTCTTTTCCTGTCTTAGGTGCCACCGCGCAATTGCTCCACCCTACCTGCAAAGGAAAATGATGCTCGCTCTGCGGAATAAACGGACGACCGCTGGTACGGACGCCCAGCCCCTCAAGCGGCGCCGCCTCCTGGAGCTGCACTCGCTTACCCGCACTGCCCCCCGCGAGCCGATGTCCGAACACGCGAAGCAGGCTACGGCGCGTCTCTACTACGACAATAGGTCTCGACCGTGCGTCCCGTCGAGTGACATGTTGTCAGACCTGTTGAACGAAATGGTTGACATAACCGACCGATCTGTCTGTTTTTATTGGGCTAAGTACTCCGAAGCCACGGGGGGTTATTGGACATACGACGAGGAAGGTGGCGTGACAGGCTGCTGGGAATACAAAGACAGTCCTCGTGTCCCGTTGTGTTCCGTACTGGATCAGCTGGTGATGACCGCTCCCTCCGAGGGATCGCTGATGTGCAGCGTGGCCAGTCTGGTCGCCGCGGAACACAAAGGGCTGTCCCTACTGGAAGAGGAGTTTAACATGCCTGTCGTGCTAGTGGAAGTGGTCAGGCAATACGTCAACTCGGTCTGTTATGACCCGTTGGACCCGCGGACGGCCGATGCATGGAGGCATCTTGACTCAGACGACCAAGCTTATCTACATGATTATATGTCCTTGCCCCTCCTTCGCATACCCGGTGTTGGCACTGCTGTACCATGGAGGGATGAACAGGTTGTCTTGAATGCACTACTACCCCAGCGTGAAACCGAGCGCGATATGCAAGTGTACAGGAGAACGCTTGCTTCCATACTCGAAAGTAAGGATGAGTACTGGGAGGGAATAGTGGCTGAAGTAAACAGGAGTCTCCTTGTGTTCTTCCAAAGAGTCAGGGCCCTGCTGGCCTAACTGTAAGAAAAGAAAGTAATTAAACTGTCTCTTTCATTAGTCGACAGTCTGCTCTGTGTGTGACATTCTTTTTTTCTTTTTTTTGTGGGGCAGGATCTGCCACTCGTCCCCTGATATACGGGGTGGATCCTGCCCCACAAAAAAAATATCTGCCTGAGTTTTTTTGGACCGACTTGGATAAGGGGCTGTAAAATCTTACTAGTCAAACCGGTCCGTGATAATTTCCTCTTTGTTTTTTTTTCTTCATTGCTTTTATCAATGAAAGCGTGGTCGACAATGCTAGCTGTTTGTCCTACCTGTGGCGCCTGTTTTTTTGAAGGCCAGCTTTACTGGTCAGGGACCGGGAAAAGAGGGGACCTCAAGGACCTGGCCTCGCTCGTCTGCAGACCCTATGGCGACGGCGCTTGCATCAACCCCGCGCGAGACGTCCCAGGCGGAGACACTTGGGCGGAGCGGATGCGCTTCGTTGACAATTTCCTAGACGAGATTCTGTAAAACAATTAAAAAAACTTATTCTCTTGTTCTCTTAAAGCAGCAAAGTGGGGCAAAATGGAAGTGGCTAGGTCCTACAAACGCCGCCGGCTCGACGGTGCGACCGACGACTTTGTGCTGCCGGTTGACGGACAGAGCGGCGACGTCCTTGTATCGGACGGTGACGGGGGCGTGAGATGGGCAGCGGGCGGAGTGGCCGCGAACGACGCGGTAGCGCTTAATACTGCTCACAGACTGACTACTTCCGGGAACCCGCACTTGGTTGATCTAGCCGATCTGATCACCTTGACGCTGGACACCGAAGCCAAAACTAACCAGCCGGCCGGGATGACTTCCAACAGCTCCGCTGGCTTTGTGGCCTCGGCCTCTAGCAATTCTGCGCAAGCCTACCTAGCTTTTGACAGCGGCTTCTCGACCTTGTGGGGCACCACTGCGCCCGACGGCTACAGCGGCAACAACTACACTGGCATGATCGAGACGATGGTCGATAATCTCACGGTGGTAGGCGCGTGGCTCCAGCTCGATCTGGGCCAGCACGCTAGACTGACTGCTTACCACGTCACGTCCGCGGGCGCCATCACTGCGCCAAGAGACTGGGTAGTCGCTTATAGCGCGGACGGCAGCCGGTGGTTCACTTGGGACAGCCAGACGGCCCAGACCTTTGTCGGCGACAGCCTGCGCACGTTCACGCCAGCGGCACCGGCCGAGTACGCCAGGTACTTGCGTGTAATCTGCACCAAAAACAACGGGGCGGGGGTTTGGTACATGCGGAGCCTGGCCTTCGACTACCAGCTGTACAATGCCGGCTGCATCGAGAACACTAGTTATCCGACCAAGGCCTCGCAGCTGGCGCCCAAGGCGTACGTCGACCACCAGGTGGCAGGAGCAGTGAAGTTCCCGTCGGTGATGCCTACCCAAAACGACTGTGTCGTGACCATGGACCCAGACGGCTCGATCTTTGCGGTTAAGGATAGGACGCTCAAGCAGCCGTCTTTGGCTCCTAGCTGCAATGGCGCGATCGTGCTCATGGACACCGACTTTACAGTCACAACGATCCCAGACACTCTCGCGAGGCTGCCTAACCCCTTGCCCGCCTCGACCGCGCAGCTGGTGACGGTCGATCCAGACGGCGTGCTAGGCCTAAGCAGCCAACTAAGCTCGTCAACGCTCACGCTGACAGGGGCTGGCGGCAACAGTACGCTTTCCGCGCCTGCCACTGGCTCCGTCGCGCTCAAGCTGCCTGTGGCCGCCCAGCGCAGGCACCAAGCAATTCGTCACGCTCGACAGCGCGGGCCAGTTCGCTACCGGTGCCATTGGCTTCCAAGGGGGAGACAGTGTAGCAATCGGGACTTCCGCGGGCGACGGACAGCAACCATTCGCCGTCGCGATAGGCACTCAGGCAGGCGCGAGTGGACAGGGCCAGTTTGGAGTTGCTGCTGGCTACCGGGCGGGATACTCTGGCCAGTCGGATCTCGCCGTCGCGATCGGTGCCTACTCCACGGAGAGCACACAAGGCAATTCATCAGTCTCTGTCGGTCCCTATGCTAGTACGCTCGGCGTACGGTCGGTTGGGATCGGCAGTACGGCTATCACGGGTGCTGCCGCCCAGGAATCGGTCGCAATAGGCTACAGAGCAAAAGCAGCGACATCCCACTCGATTGTACTGAACGCCACGGGCGCTGAATTAGTGTCCGCTAGCACCGATGCTGCTTATATCAAGCCGCTGAGGTCGGGCGTCGATTCTACTGCCAGCGAGAAGGCGACACAGTGGAACAGCACGACCGGTGAACTCACCGCCTCTAAATTTACACTCCCGCTTTCGTTGCCCGCCAGCACGTCACTCGTTTCCCTGACGAGCGCGGGCCAGGTAGGCGCGTCTGCGCTTAAGGTACCGGCGTCACTGCCTGGCAGCACGTCACTGTTGACACTCGATTCCGGTGGCCAGCTCGCGACAGGAGCTGCTAGCTCGCTGTCACTCAGCGGGGCTGGAGGCACCAGCACGCTTTCCGCTCCTGCCTCTGGCTCCTCTGCACTCAAGTTGCCGGCCGCGTTGCCCTCTACCGGACAGACAGCCCTGGTCACATTAGACAGCAGCGGCAACTTGGGCACTGGCGCCGCGAATTCGCTAGCGCTGGTAGCTTGGGACCCCTACACGTTTCCTGTGTTCAGCAACTACACTTACGGCAGCACGTGGACAGTGACAGTGAGCAGCGAAGAGGTCGGTTCCTGGCAAGCCTGGAAAATGTTTGACAACGTCACTGCCGGAGATACAGGCTGGGTCAGCAAGAACTACTACACGTATCCAGCAGGGGATTACGATGTGGCGGGCGCGGGCGCGAACGCACAAACCACCAACGGGATACAAGGAGAGTGGTTCCAGCTGCGTCGCTCTGATGGTGCGCGGATGCTGCTGTCGAGTTTTGATTGGTACCCTCGTGTTTATGTCGGGGATTCAACTGGATTATATGCAACCTGGCCAAAAAGTCTTACGGTACTAGGCTCGAACGACGCTGCCGACCCTCCCACTAACTGGACGGTGCTGTACCAGAACACCAGCCTGCTAAACCACTCAAAGCGCCGCGGAACTTAACACTTGCACAGTATAACAGCAAAGGTTTCAGTACAGAATGCACGGACATTTCCGTGCAGAATGCATTGAAATTTCAATGCACAATGCATTGAAATTTCAATGCATAGTGCATAGTGCATTGAAATTTCAATGCATAGTGCATTGAAATTTCAATGCATGCATTGAAAATTTTGAAATGACTTCAATGCATGCATTGAAATTTCAATGTATAGTGCATTGAAATTTCAATGCATGCATTGAAAATTTCGAAATGACTTCAATGCATGCATTGACATTTCAATGCAGAATGCATTGGAATTTCAATGCATGTATTGAAGATTTCGCAGTGACTTCAATGCATGCGTGGAAATTTCAAAGCAGGCAAGATATTAGTTTCAAGATTTAGGCAAAGAGTTTCTGATTGCAGCTGGGTAAGACAAGGCTAGTGATAACCTCGTGAGTGCCGCGCGCGCTGGCCAGGCCTGAGTGCCTGATTTGCATCATGCAACCTTGCTGCGTGACGTTTGTGCCAAGCATGCGTCTTCAGTTCCGGGCGTGGCAGCGTGCAAGGTGGTCCGAAACGTATGTATGTATGTATGTATGTATGTATGTACGTATACGTAATTGTATGCACGCAGGTTTGTATGTATGTATGTATGTATGTATGTATGTATGTATGTGTGTATATGTGTGTGTGTGTATGTATGTATGTATGTATGTATGTATGTGTGTGTGTGTGTATTTACTATGTATGCATGTATGTATGTATTTATGTATCTATGTATGTGTGTATGTATTTATGTATGCTTTAAGAATGTATGTATCTATGTATGTATCTATGCATGTATCTATGTATGTATCTATGTATGTATCTATGTATATATGTATCTATGTATGTATCTATGTATGTATGTATGTATATATATATATAGGGAGAGAGAGAAAGAGAGAGATAGAGAGAGAGAGAGAGAGAGACAGAGAGAGGGGGACAGAGAGCGAAAGAGAGAGAGAGAGAGAGAGAGAGAGAGAGAGAGGGAGGGAGGGAGGGAGAGAGAGAGAGAGAGAGAGAGAGAGAGAGTTTGCGGTGCAGGTGGTGGATTGTCGTAAGCAACATAAAAAATACAAATAAACAAGGAAATAAGTAGCACAGGCCGCTATGAACAAAAACATGTAGTTGACAGATGGACAAGAGAACGAAAGAAAAAAAATTTAATAATAATAATAATAATAATAATAATAATAATAATAATAATAATAATAATAATAATAATAATAATAATAATTAATAATAATAATAATAATTAATAATAATAATAATAATAATAATAATAGTGCTTCTCTGTCAATGGCTGATGCATTTCTGCACATGCGCCTCCATCGTCTCACCCGTGAGGGGAGTACGAAGAATTGACGATAAGCTCTAATGACACCCCCGCAAGGGCAGTTCCAACACTTCCAGACGGGCCGGTATGTTCAATGAAAATACTGGTCCAGAAATAGACCGGTATGTTCAATGAAAATACTGGTGGCACCGACGGGAATCGAACTGGCGACAGGGCCCAGATGGTAGAACTTGACCACTGGGCTATCACGGTGTCCAATAATAATAATAATAATAATAATAATAATAATAATAATAATAATAATAATAATAATAATAATAATAACAAATAAACAAACAAGACCAAACGACCAAACGAACTTCTGATTTTTGATGAGCCGGACACTTGTGACTTCCGAAAAGTCTGATGAGCCGGACACTTATGGTTAATATGTTGTTTATCAATGCATGCATTGAATTACCTATTTCAGTGCGCATTGAAATTTCAATGCAGTGCTTATCAATGCATGCATTGAATTACCTATTTCCATGCATGCATTGAAATTTCAATGCAGTGCTGAGTCGGACACTTTTGACTTCCTATTTCTGATTTATGATGAGCCGGACACCTGTGACTTCCAAAAAGCCAGTGTCACTTTCGTGCATGATCAACAGTCTTGCAGTCGCCACTACAAGCACAAAGTTCCCCTTATCTGTCGTGATTGCTGTTTGCTTTGTGGTAATTGTTGTTTGCTTTGTGGTGTTTCGTGACCCCCATTAAATTTTTTTGAGAAAAAACCCTGCGTGCCTTTGGCGCCGAAGATAGTGTCAAAGCAAAAATCGTTATAAGAGAGAGTAAGTGTAGTGTCTTGTCTCTTGGTGTCAAAATTCTGTTGTCAATGCACTTTGTAGGACTTTGCAGCTGATGACGTCATGCAATTGACAACAGTCTTAGCCTGCATTGCTTATATGTATTTAATTAGGTCTTCGTAGGACTTGAATCCTCTGCACTTGTTAGGGCATGACTTCTGTACTTGTTGTCAATGCCATGGAAAACCAGGTTCAAAGCGCCAACTGTCCCTCCCCCCCCCCCCCCTCTCTCTTTCTCTATCTCTCTATCTATCTATCTATCTGTCTATCTAACTATCTATCTATTGTTTACCTTACATATCCAAGGTATACCTTGAAATAGTCAAGATATACCTTGAAATAGTCAAAGTCTACCTTAAACTGGTCAAGGTATACCTTGGAATATCAAGGTATACCTTGATATTCCAAGGTATACCTTGAAATATCAAGGTGACGTACATAGAAAGCTAGATAGATAGACAGATAGTTTTTTGAAATTTTGACATGCGCCCCGAAGGTGCGACACAAGAACTTAATAGAGTTCATCAAGATGCGTCGCATGCAAAAAGAATTTTAGAAAAAACTCAAGTATTGCACTCGCTAGGATTTTTTGAAAATCCTCTGCCAGTCATAGTAGATGACACTCTATCTATCTATCTATCTATCTATCTATCTATCTATCTATCTATCTATCTATCTATCTATCTTTCCCTGGAGACGGTCTCTGCCACTGGCAACTCAGCCTAGGGTTCAGATCTAACTATCTCCTACAATGACGATTTTGTGTCCGCCGTTAATCGCGCGCAGCGCAAGGGCTAAACAGGCAACCAACTCCTGACCATGGCTGATGAAGTCGGGGCGTGATGCAAAGGGTTGATGAAGTCGGGGTTGTAGAAAGGTAACTCACAACGAGCGTGAACTCCTGAAACCTCGACTTGCGTGTGACATCATCTCCTTAGGGCACACGCTCCTGGGGAGTGTTCTAGTGTTGTCCCGTATAGTTCAAAAGGGCTCGGCTACCTTTCGGCTTGAACTGGGCACAGACACCAACCACAGCGAGACAGTGGTTGGTGTGCAGCTTGGCCGGTGCTGAAAGTTCTTGTCCGGGGGTAGTATAGGAGGCCATGGCTTTTCAAGCTAAGCCACGCCCATAGATTAAACATATCTATCTATCTTTCTTTCTCCCTATCTCTATCTCTATCTATCTCTCTCTCTCTCTCTTTCTCTCTCTCTTTCTCTCTCTCTTTCTCTCAGACTCTCTCTCTCTCTCTCTCTCTCTCTCTCTCTCCCTCTCTCCCTCCGCTGCATTACTAAGACTTAGAGTTCGACCAGGAAGGAAACCTAATGAGGTCTCCTTAATAAAAAACTCTCGTCGAATTCCTACAGCTGCTTTTTTCGTTGCTTGCGTCTCTCTCTCTCTCTCTCTCTCTCTCTCTCTCTCTCTCTCTCTCTATTTCAATGCTTGCATTGAAATTTCAATGCAGTGAGCATTGAAATTTCAATGCATGCATTGAAATCACTTTTGATTATAAGCTTTCAATGCATGCATTGAAATTTCAATGCAGCGAGCATTAAAATATCAATGCAGCGAGCATTGAAATTTCAATGCATGCATTGAAATCTTAAAAGTGATTTCAATGCCAGCATTGAAATCTCAATGCTCGCTTGTAGGCGCCCGCAGGGACATAGGCGGACTT
Organism: Paulinella micropora; assembly: GCA_019918135.1. NCBI lineage: Eukaryota > Cercozoa > Imbricatea > Euglyphida > Paulinellidae > Paulinella > Paulinella micropora. The sequence goes on along the minus strand of WBZZ01003734.1, from coordinate 429,300 downwards.
TTGAATTCATGAGCAGAGCGGGTTTTGTTATGTACGGACATAGATCAGGGCTTTCCATATCTTGCACCTCTGGGTCAGAAAGATTTGTGTTAGTTTGTTGGTAGCGATAGTTGCTATCCTTGCCACAATCCATGTTGCTGAATTATTTGCTGTGTTAGTAGGGTCACCTCATCGATACAGTTACTGACGTGCACCCCCCGCTGGAACTGCACATCATGGATGACGACAAGGTCAAGAACATAGTTAGTGGTGCAGCAGGTGAGTTTCTTGGAGAGAACGAGCTTGTGGTAGGGGTTAAACAGTTAGGCAGCTGGCCGGGGGGGAACCGTAACTCGCTGGAGGATAGAGAGCCCAGGACAGAGACAAGCAGAGAGTTAGGGATAGTTAGTAGGTTAGTTTATTCAGAAACAACAGATTTTCAGAGGTTGCACCGCCTCATAATGACAAGGGAGTATGAAATGACTTGATCACGTGCGCAAGGAGGCCAGCGCAAAGTACTAAACGCCAAAACTACAGAAAAAGAAGAAGAAATAAAGAAAAATGCAAATGATAGCATTTCAAAAATCCGAATGGTAACATTAAAAAAAATCTTTATGCTAGTGATCAAGTAATGTAATTTGAATACTGCCGGCATTGAAGTGTATGCATCGCCACTTTTCGATGCGTGCATTGAAATCTCAATGCATGCATTGAAATCTCAATGCATGAATTGGAAACTTGCATTGATATTTCAATGCATGCATTGAAAATAATTCAATGCATGCATTGAGATTTCAGTGCATGCATTGAAATTTCAATGCATGCGTTGAAATTTCAATGCATGATGCATTGACATTTCAATGCATGCAAATGGTTTTCAATGCATGCGTTGAAATTTCAATGCATGATACATTGAACTTTCACTGCATGCCTAGAATTTTTTTTAATGCATGCGTTGAAATTTCAATGCATGATGCATTAAACTTTCAATTCATGCATTGAATTTTTTTCAATGCATGCATTGAAACTTTTTTCAATGCATGCATTGAAATCGTTGACTCCGGACTCCGTATTTTTATTAAACCCCCGGCGTGTTGATTAGGCTGAATTTCAATGCATGCATTGCCAACAACGATGCATGCATTAAAATTTCAATGTATTCATTCAAAGAATCTGATGCATGCATTGAAAAATTTTATATAATTGTTTCAATGCATGCATTGAAAGTCAATGCATGCATTGAAAAAATCTGCAATGCATGCATTGAAAAAAGTTCAATGCATGCATTGAAAATTTTTTAATGCATGCATTGAACCAGTGAACCTAGGCGCCTATCCGGGATCATAGTGCATGCTTGGGGAATTACCACGATCTTGGTTCGGGTGTGTTTGGGGATCGTTTGCACCGGTGATAGCGTTGTCGAGAAAGGCGCCTGCAGTGAAGATAGTTGAAGGTGTCTGGTTCCGAAAGGGCAGAGGTTGGAATAAATTTCTAAAAGTATATCGTAGGCAAGTGTGTCCGTCTGTGATCACTTTCACGGAAACCTAACTAATTTTTTAGCGGCGGAGGGGAAAAATATTTTAGACTGGTCGGCCTGTCTTTTTTGCGGAAAACGCAACTCTTTTTGGACGGGCCTGCATGTTTTTTTTTGCGGAAATGCAATCTTTTTTTCACTCTGAATTCCACTTGGAAAAAACGGGCCGCACGGTTATGGAAAAAGTTTTTGAAACTTTCCCTAGTCTCTAGAGTCTGTAGTGGTAAAAATAAAAAACGCTTTAGGACTGGCGATCCCCTTGTGTGCTTTTTTCTAATCTAGCTGATAGGCTATTTCTATACTAGTTAGACTAGCTATAGCTAGTATAGACGGGCGATTCCCTGTCCTCTGTCATATTCTCATTCTCGTACTATCAAACCGGTATTTCTAAAAGTATATCATAACAAAGTGTGTCTGTCCGTGATCACTTCACGGAAATCTAACCACTTTTTTAGTGGCGGCGCCGGCCTGAAAGATTACGGGAAGAATATTTTGGACGGGCCGGCCTGTCTATTTTGCGGAAACGCAACCTTTTTTCACTATGAATTCCACGTGGAAAAAACGGGCCGCACTGTTATGAAAAAAAAAGAAAAAAAAACATAAGTTTTGAAACTTTCCCTAGTCTTTAGTGGTAAAAATAGAAGATGATTATTCTTTTTTTAGTGATATTTTTCAAAGAAAAATAACCGCTAAAAAAGGCTCTTCTGCTACAAATCAAACAAAACAACAAGACAACAAAAAGATAGCCAAATACGAATAAAAGTTCAAATCACCATTTTTAAACAACTAACGAAATCAACGAGAAATCAAATAGAAATCAAAAACGAAGCGAAAAATTACCTTCTTTTTACAAATTACTGAAACACCAAACCTAAAAAGCAAAAATAAATAATAAAGCAAAAACTAAGAAGGAGAATTACCTTAAATTTAATGAAGCTCCACACCTAAAAAAGAAAATAAAAAACAATTTTAATAATTAACATCATCTTCCAACGGAGGAAGCTCATCTTCTTCCAAACCAAACAATGAATTGAAGTGTCTTGGTTTTAGTTCAATGATCATATATTTTTTTGTTAGTTCATATTCTTCGCGGTTATTAGTGATATACTTTCCATTCTTCTTGATGAAAGTGGTTTTAACACCTTCATCTAATTCGAAATTTACAACTTGTCCATCAACCTGTTCGGAAATATTCTTTTTGAATAATTTGTAGTTGTACTTCCTACCAGCCCTTAATTTCGCCGCGAGAACTCTCCTCTCCCTCACATAAAACTTTTTTTTGAACTTCTCTGTCTCAATTGTCTCCAAAGATGGGTTATTGGTCTTCTTCGCCGTGAATTCGCCGATCATCTTCCCAGGCGGGGCGACTTCCTTTCTTCCTCCAGACATTGCTTACCTACCCCACAACAAAAAGTCGTTGGGGTTTTTTTAAGTAATATTGAAGTTTTTAGTGTTTAAAAACACAGTATATAAGACAGGCTAGTTTTAGACCCTACCTGCCAAGGGGTCATTCCGTGGACATAGGTTGTTGTGATAGTTGTTGTTGTTGTTGTTGTAGTTGTCGTTGCTGTTGTCGTCTTCTCGCTACTAATATAGCTTCATCTTAACTCATTCGTTTATTCGTAATACATAGCAAAACAAAATTCATTCCATCTGTCGTGTTTATTCCAGACTTCACATTTAACCATTTATTTATCCAGCTATTATACTTAGTCATTTCTTCAATTAAAAATGACGATTGTTTGTTGGCTTCCTTTGCGACAACAACATCTTCTCTCGCTTGCTTTATTTTTCGGATCTGTTTTTTTTTAGTGTTTTTATTTCTTGGTTATTCTTTTCTTTCTTCGCCTCAAGAAACTTTATTTATTTATCAATAAACTTATTATCACCAACTAGTTTCTCTATTTGTCCTTCTTGGATTTCTAAATCATTTCTCGTTTTTCTCCTTTTTACTCTTTGCTCCACATCTTCATCTGTCTCTGGAGCAGAGCGGTTGGTGAGGATCACTGTATCGTTGGACATACTTGCTTTTTTTTTCGTGTTTTTCTTTTTATGAAGCAGTAAGAGAAAAGTAGTCCAGGGAAGAAAGGTTTCCTGAAGGAAAATTCCCCAGTGAAGTATGGCTGACGGTTGCTTTTGGCTATCGTAATTATTCAGCCACAATTGCTTTTTTTGTTTTCTACAGCAAAATTCTCGCATTGTTTCTAGATCGAGTGCCGTGGCTGAGTGGGAATGGAGCAGTTACGGAATTTTAGTGTCGCGGGTTCGAAACTGAGATGTTTTGTACGATGTGATTTTATAATATCCAAAATCCATTCTACAAAACATTTGCTTTTACAAATCTCGTATTACTTTTGCTTTTTTTTTTCTCTTTTGCTCGTTCTTATATTACCTTCATCAATGTCTTCTCTGTTCAACTGTTCTTTTGTTTTTTTCTCCTTTGTTATTTCTTTAATTTGCTCGTTAATGTGTGTTTCTTCGTCAACCTGACGGTCAAATTTAGTCTTTAATAATTCTCTAGGACTAACTAGTTCGTCGTTACCGAGCACAACTTTAAAGCCCTTTCTTCCAACGACGGTGTAAATCTGCTTACTATACTGCTTTCCACCTTTGGAAAATAAATTTTTCTTTAGCTCCTTTCTTACCTTATCACCCTTTTCAAATTCTTCAATCAACCCATCCCGTTCAATCAGTTGTTTATTTTTATTTACCCCTTTAAATACATCTATCGGTCTTGCTTGAATTGTTCTATGATGTCGCATATTATAAGCATCCACCATATCATAAATATAAGTAAGCCAATCAAAGTTTCCATTAGTTTCAAGTAGTATGTCAAGCCACCTTCTTATAGTCCGTATAACACGGTCAACAGTAGCAAGGGCTCGATGGTCGCCAACTTCAACCGTCCGATGCTCAATATTGTTTTCTCTAAAATATTCCTTCACCGCTCCTTTGTATTCACTCCCGCTGTCGATTGTAATGCTCTCGGGTGTATATGATATTGATTTCAAAGCTCAATAAACTTCCTTAGCCGTTTTGTTTTTTAGTGGTTTAATGATTAAAAATCTGCTGTGAGTGTCAATCCAAAACAACATCCAAGCATAGCCTTTATTACCTTTCTTGTCTTTAAGTTTGGATATATCCGCTAAATCAACAAACACCTGCTTCAGCGGTTTATCAGACCATATCGTATTCCATTTATCGGTCGGTAATCTTTTCTGGTAATGTATTTCAAGTGCTTGTTGTTCCTTTCTTTCATCCTCGTCCTCCACAATTTCATTGCTATTTCCTGAATACTTATGGTCCATCACCTCCAAGTTTTGGTATATTAATAATAATATAATTTGTTCAATAATTCTTCAAACAGCGGATCCGTATAATCTGTTTTTCCACAACTTCCAAATGTTTTACATTCAAGGTAAATAATAAAGGCATCATCTACAACTGGATCAAATTTTGGGTATTTGCATAAAGTACATCTCCTCGCTATATTGTTGTGAATACAGTAATGAATATTTTCTTTCCGTTTTCGGATATTAACTCTATATGGCAGACATATACGGTAAGTTCGTCGTCCATCGTAAAATAATGACATAGGCTTTCACGGCGACAATATCCGCATTTATTGGAAGTCATTAATATTTGATGACACCTAATGTTTTATCTTTATATCTTACTCTTTCTTCTTTTTCTAGTTCAAAACAATAATAAGAACAAAACTCATACATATAAAACCAATCAAAACTATCGTCAATAGCTGTAAACTGGTTAATCCACACACATAGCAACTATTGAAGACATAATCACGATGATTGTATAAATACTCCGTAATGTGTAAACGAACATCTAACGGTAAATTTTTTATACGGTCCATTGTAGGGACACCCTACGACCCAAATTTTTTGGTCAACCTTTTCTTTAAAAGAAGTTCATATATTAAAAGTTAAGAAAATTTTTAGATGTATCATTATTTTCTTTTTTTGGTTTCTCTGGTTGTTGATTATAAATATTAACCGTGTTTGACTTCTTCCCTTTACCCTTCTTAGGCTTGGGCTCTTCCTCTTCTTCCTCCTCCTCGCTATCATCGCTGTCCTCGCTCTCTTCTTCCACTTTCTTTTTTACCCCTTTCTTTGCCTTCTTCTGCTTAGTCTTTAATTTCATACCCGCAACCCGTCAGGCAACAATATCTACGAAGTTCTGTTCAATCGTCTCCTCATCAGAACTGCTTTCTTCAATCGGCTCAGCATCTCTGCCATCAATCATATCTTTCGCCAACTGCTTCTTAGTAATGTGGTCCATCTTTTCGTCCGCCTTCATTTCTTTTACATTCTTAGCCTCTTCCTCCGCGAGTAATTCCTTTGCCCTCTCAATCTTTCTCTGCTTAGCCTGTTTCTTCTTCGCCTCCCAACCCTTTTCAAGGTTCTTCATAGCGACCTCTTTATTACCTCTCGGCATTTTCTATTTGTTTATATTATCATACAAAATAATATTATTTAGTTTTTATTAATAAACAATTTCTTAATATATAGACACCTCCACTGGTTTTGGTGAAGCTTTTTCAAAAGGTTCAAATGTTGCAATACAAAAGTTTATTAGGCCTTAATGAGTTGGCTGTTGATAGTCTTAATATACTTAATTTAGATTTAACAAATACTAATATTATCGGCTTAAACACAGACAGAGTGCCAGAAGATGCCGACCCGATAATCTTTATTACACTGACGGGCGATTTGATACACGACTGGCTACCAAAGCACGGCGGACATCAAAGAAGGAACAAATCTATATTATACTGATCGCCGATTTGACACAATATTTTTTAACAAAACAACCGACTTAAAAGAAGGTGCCAATCTATACTATACCACAGCGAGAGCGAATACGGATTTTGATGCTAGGCTTTTATCAAAAACGACAGCTGAATTAAAAGAGGGAACTAATTTATATTATACCACAGCGAGAGCAAATACAGATTTTGATGCTAGGCTTTTATAAAAACGACAGCTGACTTAAAAGAAGGCACCAATTTATACTATACTGATGGAAGGTTTGAGACAAGATTTTCTAATAAAACAACCGCTGACTTAAAAGAGGGAACAAATCTATATTATACGACAGCGAGGGCGAATACAGACTTTGATACACGGCTAGGCAATAAATCAATAGATGCTTTGAGTGATGTAATAATAACAACACCAGCAAATGGTCAATTTCTTACATACAATGGAACAAACTGGGTAAATGCTACTGGGTCATTAGCTTATCTTGCTTTAACGGGTGGGACTATGACAGGCGATATTAAAATGGGCGCTTCAACTTTTGCCACATATACCGCCACCCCGCATGCTATGACAAGCAATAATTCTGGTGGGTTTTTTGCTTCTGCTTCTACTGAATATACTCCAGCATATTATGCTTTTAATGCTGACCAAAACAATTACTGGGCGACCAACTCACACTACAACGATACGACGGGAGTTTATCAAAGAGTTCCAAACACAAACACGTGGGGAGGAACAGCATACACGGGCGAACATATAAAAATAGACTTAGGAGCCATATACAGGTTTAAAAAATATTATGTTAGGTCTCCGTCAGTTGATTACATTCAAACAACTCCGAGCATTTGGTATGTGGTGAGCACTGACAACACGACTTACACATTATGGGATTCACAGACAGGGCAGGCCTGGGCTTCACAATCAACTAAAACATATACACCAGCTTCAAATGTTTCTGCTAGATATATCATATTCGTAGCAAATAAACCAGGAAGTGGTGGAACATCATTTAGAGACCATGTCCATATCGCCAGTCTGTATTTTGATTATGATACCTTGAATTATGACATACCATTGATTAGAAATATAACTTGTGATACGATTACGACAAGTGGAGCAATAACAGGAATGACACTCACAGCAACCGATTTAATCACGGCGAATGCGGGATTAAGAGGAACAACATTAACAGCAAGCGGATCGATAACGGCGAATGCGGGATTAACAGGAACGACACTCACAGCGAGCGGATTCATAACGGCGAATGCGGGGATTGATATGAAAAGCCAAAGCATAACAAACTTAGCCACTCCGTCAGCTTCAACGGACGGGGCGACAAAAGGTTACGTAGATACTAATTTCGTAAAACTGACAACAGACCAAACCATAGCAGGAAATAAAACATCTAGTGGACTATGAACATCAGATGGAGAATGTAAGTTATCTATTCAAAATAGCAAAGACGGGACAAATGCTTATGGAATATTTTTATATGATACAGATTCCACGAACTGGGGGATTTATATGGCAACTCCCGCATCATCCAAAAGTTTAGCAAAGGGCACAGCAGTAGCAGGAAATGATATTAATAATTTTGCTTTGCGGTTTAGGTGTAATAATTCTTCAACGAATGGTTTTGTATGGGAGAATGGTTCTGAGCAATTGTTAATGTCGTTGAATGGGGCGAACGGTACTTTATGGACCAAAGGATTATTAACTGCGAGTGCGGGAGTATCACCAACCACACTCACGGCTAGTGGAGAGGTAAAGGCAAATGGAGGACTTAACATGAACAGCCAAAACCTTACAAATACAGGTCAACGAAATGGTAAGTCTGTCTCAACTTGGTTATCAGAGCACACAGCAAATAATGCGAAAGTGTCAGCAGATGGGTCAATTGATACACACAGCGATGTAGTAATAACGACACCAGCGAATGGTCAATTACTAACATACAGCGGCACAAACTGGGTAAATTCTACTGGTTCATTAACTTACCTTCAATTAACGGGCGGGACTATGGCGGGAGACATTAAAATGGGTGCTTCAACTCTTACTATGTATTTTGGCCCGCAGACTATGACGAGCAACAACTCTGCTGGTTTCGTCGCTTCTGCTTCTTCTGCTGAGGCGGCCGAGCCAGCTTATTTTGCTTTTAATGCCGACCAAAACGATGCTTGGGGCAATTTAATAGCATTTCCAACTTATTACAATGATTCAACAGGGGCGTATAAAAAAAATCCAGAAAACATAAACACTTGGGGAGGAACACCATACAAAGGCGAGCACTTAAAAATAGACTTAGGAGCAATATACAGGATAAAAAATATTATGTTAGGTCTTCAAATAATGACCCTCAATACACTGCCCTGAATACTTGGTATATGGGCACATCCACCGACAATACCATATTTACATTATGGGATACACAGACGGGGCAGGCATTTGCTTCACAATCAACTAAAACATATACTCCAACAGCAGTGTTTGCGAGATACATCATAATGGTTGTTAATAGTGTAGGAAGTAGCGGAGCAATACTCAGAAGTCAAGTAAAAGTCGCCAGTCTGTATTTTGATTATGAAACATTAAATTATAATATAACGGCGGTTAGAAATGTGGTATGCGACACCCGTATTCCTTAAAATACATTTCATTTGTGTTTCTCTTACAAAATATGCAGTGATTATCGTCAGACCACCTTATACCGCACGTAGTTGTCGTGCCGTCTGAAAAGTAAAGTTGCGCAGTAGAGTTATTAATCGTTATGCCGTTGTCCGTTCTAATGCCTCCATAACACCACAAATAACCATCATTTTCTCTCACCGACAAAAAAAAATTATTGCTACTATTTTCCCATACAAAACCTTCGTTTGGACTATCATAACATCTAAATCTTAAAGAATAACTACTAAAAGCATATCCACCAGGAGCCGTTCCTCCACTTAATGATTTACCCGCCCCAGAAGTTGCCATATAAATACCCCACGATGAATTGCCTGTATCCCACATATATATTCCTCTCGCACTTGTCCCGTCTGTTTGTCCTTGAATTGATATTTTCATACCCGCATTCGCTGATATCACCCCAGCATTGCTTATGTTCATTGCCTCAGACCATGTTATGTTTCCTGCCAGTGCTACTCCTGATTTGTAGTCAAAGGCAAGTTTGTCGTTTCCTTTTAATATTTGGAAATTTTAGCCTGGGTCACTTGATTTCCAGTTAGTGCCATCAAAATAACTATCAAAATTTAAAGAAATGTTGTCTTGACTCCAGTTTAATAATTGGAATGTGGGATAAACGGAATCATGAACAAATGCTTGAATGTGTGGGCCATTTATATTACCACTTGTTCCATACAATTCTAAGCCTCCTGTTGCTCCTGTTCCCTTTGTGGTTCTTCCTACTATACACGGGATGCCTAATGAAGTTGCTAATTTTCCGCTAAATTCTTTCGTTCCTGCTATTGTTTGATCTCCTGTTAATTTCACATTTTGTCCGTCTAATGTGTCCGCATAACCTTTTGTCGCCCCGTCTGTTGAAACCGTCGGAGTGGCTAAGTTTGTTATTTTTTTACTTTTCGCATCAACTCCCGCATTTGCCGTTATCAATCCGCTGGCAGTTAATGTGGTCCCTGTTAATCCCGCATTCGCAGTGATTAAACCGCTCGCTGTTAATGTCGTCCCTGATAATGCTCCGCTTGCTGTTACCGTCCTTGTGTATTGTTGAAGAAATAATAACAATACGGGTCTTTTTGTCGGTCGTTCGTTTCAGGATTTCGAACAGTGCTGTCGTCTTGCCACTCTTCTTGCGAGCGAGAAGAAAAATATTTGCATACGGTTCGTCAAATAACTTATATCCTTTAGCCAACTTGTCGCCATCTCCGTTTTGCTTAACTGGTCTAACTCGTATATCGTTAATTTTTTCCATTGTAAGAGCTTTTTTTTCAAAAAACCTCCTACAACCTCAAAAAATATATATAGAAAAATATATTTTTGCTTTAATCGCTTACCACAACGGAGGGGGTGCGGGGGCTTGCCCCTGCTTTATTCCTAGAAATTCTAAACAAATAACAATTCTTCCGCCCAGCTTCAGTCTCAATATTGCCATTGTCCGTTTTAAGCACTTTAAAAGTGTATTGCCCGTCGGTCCAGTTAATAATACCTAAGTTGTAGCTAAGATTGGAAATGTTTGCCGTGTTGCTGTCAGTGAATGTGCCAATAATCCCAATGCGGTCCATATGAAGGATTTTTGTTTTCGTCTCGGCTAAATTATTCATATAGTGGATAAACTTAACATTCATTCTGGTTGGGGTAAAGTTCATTTGAATGTTTTTGTCAAATGTCTTGCTACCATTAACCCCACCAGGAAAATCATTACTCAGAAAAATAATCTTTTGGTATTTATAGTCTGCCATTGTGATGCCCTCTATATTACTGCTCATAAACTTTTTATAAATTAATATTTCTGCTCGGACCGCTTGCGACTTTTTTAGCAGATACAGTGTTTAAAAAAAATGAAAGCTGTGTGTGGTGTATTCAAAAAGGTATAGAAACCAAATTTAAATGTGTGTATAAGCCGATGAGTGATTGGTGTGTTAGTTTTGATGAAGCTATTCCTTTGATTTGCTCGGGTAATGATGCTTCGTGGTATAAAACTCAACTATATGAATGCTCACTTCTTTGAACTAGAAGGCGATGGAAGGCATATTCCAATCAATAGTGTTAAAATACCTACATAAGTGTTAGCAACCTCACAAGGTAAGTTCTTTTCAGATAGCCTCACGATACAAAGGTTATAACGGCGATAATGATACCCATTTGAAATAAGTATTTAATAAGTCTTAATAAGTCTGCTGTCGGTTTTTCGTTTAGTCAAACAGCAATCCCAGCTGTCCTCGTATTCGTGGTCTAATTTTTTTTCTTCCTGTTTAATTTGGACATCTAAGACCCTATTTTTCAACTCTGGTGTCAGGTCTTCCGTCTCTATGATTGGTGGTGATGGGTGTAATCTAAGAGGCATTTGGAAATATTTCCGCGCGGATTTCTGCTAATTGGTTTGCTTGATCTTTTAATATATTAAGTAAAAGTTTATTTTCTTTTTCTAAATTAACTACCTTTTCTGATAACTCCTGTGTTGCCTTAACCATTGGTGCTATTAAATCAAGATAATTTTTAATTCTTCTGATGTCCCGTCTTCTTTTGACTTTATGGTCTTCAACTGGATTAAAACATATTAATTTTTTTTCAACTAATTCTTCAATATCCTGAGCAATAAATCCACACTTCTCTCTTTTTGATTCTTTAAGTTTGAAGCACTTTGGTTTGAGAGCATTAATAAAATCTAAACCGCAGAATTTGGCATCCCTTTTGTCGGTTTTGTGTCTCCTGTCAGAAGTATTAACAATACCACTGCTTGTAAGTGTTGCTCTTGTGTTTGCTCCCGTGGTTTGGAAATAACAAGTACCACATCTACAAAGAAATGGTTAAGCACTTCAAGAAGAAGGGAAACCCGATGGCGATATACACATATTTGAAAAAGGACGGATACAGTGTGATTGATTACGAGTTAGACAAGCTCAATAAGCCAGACGAGGAGCAAGAAGAAGGCGAGATTGTACAGGATGGTAAAGAAGAACCAAAGCCGAAGTTTCTTTATTTTAGTAAAGAGGGGGAAAAGAAAAAACAAGAAGCCCCAGCGGAGAGACAGAGCAAATACATTACACCAGACGTCGTTTTCGTGTTAGATGATCTTGGCTCAGGATTGAGGGATAAGTCCGTAAGCGATCTGTTGAAGAAAAATAGACACTACAAGTCAAAGGTGATTATGAGCTCGCAGTATCTTAACGATCCAAAACTTGAAGCGATCAAACATCTGGACTACCTTCTTATTTTTCCTGGCCAAAGTGTGGATAAAATAGAACTCGTATATAAACATTTGGACCTTGGCTACGACATTGAATACTTCATTGAAAAATATCACGAGGCCACCAAGGAACGGTTAAACTTTTTGTATGTTGATGCGGTGTCTGATGAACTGAGGCAAAATTTCAATAAACGATTTTTGTAATTTTATTAATTTTTTTTCAGAACTATATATAGATGCCAACATCACCAGTGATTATCAGTAGTCCATCAGGTTACAATATCAGCTACAATCCCAGTATGCCACAAGCAGGAGGAAGAAAGAAGAAGGGAAAAAAGAAACAAACAGGAGGCAAAGTCAACTGGAAAAAAGTCGGACAAGCGATATTAGATGCTAATAGGTTTATCAAGAAGAACCAATTGATTTCAAGGGGTGCTACTTTTCTTTGCGATGTCGGAGTGCCTTATGCCGATCGTGTAGCGAAGGCGGCGGCGAAACAAGGATACGGCAAGCAACGAGGCGGGGCCGTTAAGTTTCGTCAGATATTAAACTAAAACTTTCTATTATTTTTTTTCGCTAACAATATACATATTAAAAAATTAAGAAGAGGAGGGAAGAAACGTAAACAACGGCCACCGAGGATATACAGAACCAAAGATGGCTGACCTTATATTAAAGTAAAAGGCAAACGAGCATATCTAAACTTTGGAAAGAAAACGAATGACCTTTCAACACTTCAAATCGTTAAACTGTTTTTGAAATATACGGGGAAGAATAAAACAAAGAATGCACGAAAGACGAAAGAGCAAATAGTTAAGTCCGACTTCAACCGTCTTGAACACGAGAACCGCAACCAGATACGAGACAACCTGCTGAAAAAATATGAACTAATACACGAGCAGGAAGAAAAGGAAAAGAAGTTAAGAGAACAGGCAGAAGATGAGAAGAAAAGAATAGAGAGGAAGGAGAATGCGGAAATGAAGGAAAGACAAGAAGAATTAATAAGGGAGGCGAAAGGAGAGCAAAAACTTATAGAGGATGTAAAATTTGAACAAGATAGAAAAAATAATTTAATGTTATTACCACCACCACAATTCCATCCTCAATATATCACACAAGGACCACAACCACCACCACAAGGACCACCACAAGCACCACAACTAGGACTACCACAAGCACCACAACTAGGACCACCACAAGCACCACCACCACCACCACCCAGGCAGGAAGAAAAAGAGATGCAATTGAAAACAAAAGAAGAAAGAAAGGCTGAAAAGGAATTAAAAGAAAAGTATATTAACTTATTGACGGAAAAAGCGGGCTTTTCAATGAACTTCGTTAAAAAGTTGACTAAAACAGAATTCGAAAACTTGGTATAGGAGTAGAGAATGCGATCGCCGCAGCACAATCAGCAGATGAGCAGAAAGAACTGGCAGAGCAATACAAAAAAGAATTAGAAGAAGAAAAAAAGAATGCGGAGGCCAAAGCGAAATACTTGAAATTAGAGATAAAGTAACACACATGTCAAGTGGATTAAGAAATGATATGTATCCAAAATTAAAAATACACAAAGTTTTAGGCCCTGCTTTGGAAGCGAAAATGAAAGCTGAAGGCAAACCACTACCGAAAAAAGTTAATGGAAAACACACGACTGCGGGTATGGCAAACGTTATAGTAGATGAAGGTATTGATTTAGGAATAGACCAGAATGAGATGAGAAAGAAACTCGCCGATTATTTGGGAATAAACCAAGAGGGTGCTGGGACAAAAACGATTGAGGAATTAATGCACAAACCTTTAACAATAGCAACAATTAAGAAATATTTAAAAAAGGGTAAACACAGGAAAAAAATGAAAAAGAAGGAATATGTAAATACCTTAGTAAGAGAAATGGTAAACGACCCAAACATGAAAAATCAAGTTTCAAATCATCTCGGTATTGAACCACCAGCAGGGGCAAGCCCCCGCATCCCCACCACAGATGTAGAGGAAGTTCAACAGCCAGCCCCCGAGGAAGTTCAACAGCCAGTGACGGAGCAAGTTGAAGTTCAACAGACAGTGGTAGAAAATGAGCGGGGCGGGAAGAGGTTTAATGACGGATGAAATAGACGACATTATAAAAAAGCACGATTGGTATTTGGGGACAGTAGCCAGCGATGAAATAAACAAACTGAAACCAGAAAAAAGAAAGAAGTATGGATTTATTATGAACTTGGATAAGTCTAGTCAAGCGGGCTCGCATTGGATTGCTGTTCGGGTAGACATCATCAAAGACAACTCTATTGAAATCTAGGACCCGCTCGCACTATATAAACCGACTGACCTATTTCAACACCAAATAAAACAGCTTATTGAAAAGAGTAAGCCGAGCACATACCTGCTTATGAAAGTCAATCAAGTTAAAAACCAAAGCGACACAACAGATACCTGCGGGTGGCATATAGTATTAGGTTTCTTAAAGAAAGACCGAAAGGGAACCGCTTTAAATTTGCCAGCGGATGGACGGACTTAAAAGAAAAGGAAGCGGAAGAGTTGAAAGCCCAGAACGGCTACGGCTTTGATACCTTTTTGTAGGGGCCTGCTCCCCCTACGACCCCGCCAGTAAAATAAAAAATATATTTTAGAATATATAATATAGTTTTTGAGGTTGTAGGAGGTTTTTGAAAAAAAGCTCCTACAATGGATTACCGCGGAGGCAGGAGTTCTAACATTTACTATGTCAATAGCAAAAATAGGATAAACGGCACGGACAGTGATTTCACTCACTCCATTGATATGAAAGGGTTAGACAATCCAACACACTGTAAAATACTTCATATCTATGTGCCGAAATCGTATTACTCTGTGGCAAGTCCTTACAACACTTTTACTCTGAGTGAAAATGGCAACGAGGCACTCATTACGATACCCGAAGGCAACTACACAATGAACAACCTAAAAATAAGCTGGCCGAGGTGCTAACCGCAGATAGCCCAAACAACTACACATACACAATAACAAGCAACAACACAAACACCGAACCCGAAGATGGTAAGCTATTATTCACCGTAGCGAACAATCCCATTAACATTCAACCGCGGTTTGTATTTGATGACGAAACTCGTGTCCACGAAATTATGGGGTTTGAGCGGTCCTCCACTTATTTCTTTGCTAATAATAACCTAAGGTCATCAAATGTCATAATCTTGACGGGCGAAAAAACATTGTATCTTCAAAGCGACCTAGTTGGTGAGGGTGATAATCACGTATTTCAGGAAATATACACGGCTAATGAAATCCCGTTTGGCTCTGTTATCTACGATGGAAGCGGGTCGGAGTATGACAAACGACTATCTACAAGCTCAAGCAATGTTCATCGGTTTTACTTAACTGACGAAAACGACCAACCCATTAACCTCAATGGCCTCGGCATTGTAATGACTTTGTTAATTTATCGCGAGACGAATTATTTTAATTTATTTACATCATTTTTTAATTTGTTAAAATCTAGGTAGGGTAATTACAATTAATTTAATTTTAGAATTATTTTTTTTCTTCTCATATTACAATATAGGACAACCAAAACTTGAAAAACCTGAAAACAAAAATGCCCACACAACACGGAGGCGAACTAGATTTCAGCAGGACTGACTACATCAGTGCTTCTTATCGTTTGAATAAGCTTCCTCGTGAGGGTTCTATTAATGTCACTGTAACTACGGCGGGAGGGCAGGAAAGCAACTGTGACCTTATCAGCCGTCCGTTTAACTTATTTCGCTCTGTTTTGAGTTTTACTTAATATGCTCCAGAGGCGAAGGCTGGAAACTACAATAAATGCTTTATGGACTGCTTGGCCCCGATTAGGCAAATACAATTTTTACTAAAGGTGGTGTTTATCTTTGCGACATGAATGAAGTCGGAAATATTTCTAAGATGATTTGGAAACCCGAAACCACCATTGATGATTTCCTTGCTTTGGAAAATCACGACAATGGAACTGGTGCGGGTTGTATGCTTCAGAAGAACAACACAACACGCGGGGCGAGTTTTGCTAACACCGCTGCGACTGAAAGAAAAGTTAGCTTGCTTGATGCCGTCAATACTAAAGCAGACGGCACGGCTTTGACCGCTGTTGGTGCCTTGAATGCTGGTGATGTTTCGGCGGCGATTACTACTCGTATTACCGAAGTTATGACTTCATATCAAACTAAGATGCGAGCTTACTTAACTCAACCAGCAACCAACGCTCGCATACACGATGATACTTTAATCTCCGTAGGAACTGGTACTCTTAGTGTTGTTAGTGTCGCACACAATGAGGCTAAGTATTTCTCTGGAGGCTCTCTTAATAATGCAAGCCCAAGTATCAATGTTAAGATTAATCTTGGAATCCCTTACAATACTATTTTTGCTCTGGATAAAACTATTATGTTTCCAGAAATTTTGACTATGCGGATTGTTTGGCAACAGACACCCAAAACCTTTTATTACAACGATGAGTTGCTTTCTACTGGTGGAGGTACTGTCGCACCAGCTGATTTAAATGTTTCTGTTACTAATCTCAGCCTTTTCTTAGCTGTTGAAACTAACCCAGATGTCATTCAATCAATTCAACAGAAGATTATGAGCCCCGAAGTATGAGCTTCAACATTGATTATTCTTATTTGTATAAAAACACGATTGGCACAGCTTCACAGTCTCAAAATGTTATCCTTAGATTTGACTGAGGTCACGGACGACGATTTAAGAAGATTTATCATTCTGTGTTCAATGAAGTTGAAAATAAGAACACTGCTTATGACAATAGCAACCTGCTCGGTTCTAAGGTACAAACCTTTTATACCACACTAGATGGGGCACGACTTCAGGAATTCAATGTTGATTGTCAAACTGGAAAACTAGAAGACTATATGTATTTTAAGCCGAAGTTGGAAGGCTCTACTTTGATGAATAGCAATGTTTATCAATACAACTGGTTTTGGTGTGATAGCTTTGACAATACCCGCCCGCTGGGGAGCAAGGACCAAAATGAAATCAGTGGAATAAGTCTAGAAACTGATCATGAGCGACGATGGGAGTTTATCGGAACCACTGCCAATATTAAGTCTAATCATTACACATTCGTCGTCACTCAGCAAGAAGTAACCGTCAGGAACGGCACCATTACTAGAACCTAAGTACGACCCCGCCAGTGAGGTGAGAGGTAATTATTAATTTTTGACAGCTAATTTTGTTGTTTTATTACAATATATGAAGCTTAGTCGTAGGCACCTACTATGACCACTCACCAACGAAATTTAGTCGCAGAAAATCCAGGCGGAGATTTTGTAAACCTAAAGGTCGGGTATGACGGACACATTGAAACCAATAATATGAAAACCGCCTTTGGCGAAGCATTAACCAGTTCATTAACTCCAGTATTACAGGAAATCTTTCCATATACACGGATATGGACATTAACTCAAACTTATACGACAGTAGCATTTAATGAGAATATGGCTGAATTGAAAACAGAAACAAAAGCTACCGCTAATGCGATAATGGAAAGCAAAAGAAAAATAAAATACAGAACTGGTATGGGGGTCCTGTGTCGCTTCACTGCCTTATGGACTACTGATGAAACTAAAGATTATTATTTTTTTATTGGTATTGGTGACAATAATCTACAAATGGTTTCTACTTTTACAAAGAAAGGGCGGTTGATTTTAATATCGCACATTGTAAGCGAGGAGCAATCACTCTTATTGCACAAGCAGACTGGGATGACCCGTGTGATGGAACTGGCGATATGCCTGCCTTAGTTTGGAGCACAGGAAATGTATTTCAAATTCAAATTCAATATTTAGGCTTTGGTGCTATTAAATTTTCAATTGAGAACCCAACGACAGGCGAATTCCAGCTCCATATGATTAAGTATGCGAATGCCAACGCTGGTGTCAGTCTGCGGAATACAACTCTCCCATTTGTTGCTCGTATCAGAAATTATGGTGCTGGAACTGGAATACAAAGTTTGAAAACGGCTAGTTGTAGTATGTTTATTGAGGGACCCAACACTATAAATTCAAGCATATCAAACGAAGCGGAAGGAAGTAAGTAAGCGAGCACTACTGAAAGCCCAATTTTCAGCATAAAAATAAAACAAATTTTGATGGTGGTGCGGTTAATTATTCATTTGCTTACCCATCTCTCGTGAGCATATCAAACGAAGACGGTAAGGTTAACATAGTGCGAATTGTGAAAACGACTGGAGCACTTACGGCGGAGAACTTCGCGGATATTGATGCCAAAACTTCAATTGTGTCAAAGGACACCAGTGCGACTGCCCTCGGTGCTGCCGTCATAACGGATGTCATTGTTAAACTTTTTGTTAATGCTACTTCTAGCCAGCTTATTGACCTGCGAACTTACGACAAACAACTCGCACCTGGTGAAAATCTAACATTTTTACAAAAGTCTGTTGCGACTGTTAATAATGGAGGAAATGCGAGTGTTATAGTTAATTTCGTAGAGGACCAATGCACCTTTTAAAAAAGCTTCACCAAAACAAAAAAAATAAAATAAATGAATAACTTTTTGAGGTCATAGGAGGTTTTTTTTAAAAAGCTCCTACACATACTTTTTCAATTCATCTTTACTACTACACCAAGGTTGACGACCTAACCATTCAATGTATGGCTTGTCAATCTTAGCGATGTCTTCTATTTTTTTGCCTTTGTATTTACCAAAATGAAAAGTGTCTTTTGGTTGAGCATTTTTCTTTTCTTCAATCGCTTTTATTTCGTCGTGGATTACCTTTGAACATCGGCGAGAGAAAATGATTTATTTTTGTTTTCAATTGAAAGTTGCTCAAACTTCTCGCACAGTCTCGTTAGGGTGGCCATAGTAGGAGGGTGTATATAGTAGGGAGTATAAAAAATAAAAAAATTAAATAATTAATATAGGATGAGTGAATGGATAATCTTCGTTAAGGCTTACTCCGCTAAGCATAACATAAGCTACAAGGAAACATTGAAAAAGGCGAGCAAAGAATACAAACGACAAAAAGGCGGTAGTGCTGAGTTGTCGGAGGATGTCTATTTGTCCTCGTCAGAGAGAAAGGGTGCTGACGGGTGGAAGCCAGTCGCCAGCAAAGAAAAATCAACAGTGTATGAAAAAGATGGTAAAGCTATTGTAGCATTTAGGGGAAGTGCGGATAAGAGGGACCTGCTAACCGATGTCGCATTGGTAAAGGGAGAATTAAAAAGAACACCGAGATATAAAGAAGAGCAGAAGTTGGTTAATGAAGTCATAAACAATATGGTAAGGATAATGTAGAGCTGACGGGTCATAGCCTTGGAGGGACGATTGCGAAAGACTTGAGCCAACAGACGGGGGTGAGGGCGACCACATACAACAAAGGAAGTAGCACGAAAGACCTAATTGAAGGAGTGATTGACAGAGTAGCTATAAAGGTAAACCCGAAAGGGAAGAGGGCGAAGACGGCGAAGCTAACGACGAACTACCGAACTAAGTATGACCCTGTGTGATTGTTAGGGGCTAAGGCTGTAAATACTAAGTTAGTGAAATCTACGAGGGGTGTTCATACGATTAGAAGCTTCAAAGGTAAAGGCAAAAAATATATTTATAATTTAACTGCGAATGTGGAAGCCGAGCGGGATGCTGTCGTTATCGTTAATAAACTCACGGCCAGTCCACTTATTCTCATTAACTTGTTTTTAAACATTCGTCATATGTAAATGCTAAAGTGTGGAACTTGTTGTTGTTTGCTGTTTCTATCAATGTGTATTTTTTTTATTTGGAAATCCTTAACATTTTCCATGCTACCGCCTTTGTCAATCTTATCAAATACATTATAGTTTAGTTGTTGAGCATCTAAGCCTTTACCCCTAAAATGGAAGTATCTTTTAACTCCATTCTGGGTCGTTTCTATATGAACCCCTTTTGATATGTGTTTGAGGTCGTCCTTTGTCATACCAGCTGTGAAAGCATCTTTCGTCGTAAATTCTAACATATACAATTTTGGTGCTATCCACACACCTTTATTATCTTACAACCATCGCCTAAGTCGTCGCTTATACCACCCAGTTGCTTATTACCCATATTCTTGATATATCTCGCACATCTCGCATGCATTTGGAGGCTGTCGGTGTCGGTGTAGTAAAAGTCGTCTTCAATGCTTCCGTTTGGGTTGGCTTCTTTAATATACTAAAACATAATTCGTCTGCTATATGATAGAATGAAGGCCCCATAGTGTGAAGGCTTCGTTATGCTACTCTCTAATAAGATTGGATTACGAGGTAAGCCTGATATGTGCCACAAATCTTTTCCTTCTTCATCTGTAAATTTAACGATGTCAGTTATTTGATTACTACTCCAGAATTTCCAGTATTCTTCATTAGTTCGTGTATATGTTGTAATAGATGGTATAGGTCTCTGTATCATCTTACCGTATAGATTATTCATAAACAGCTTAGCTAGAAGATATTGCGGGCTACCTTTCTCCGCATTTTCCTTCGCTTTAAACATATCATCTATGTACTCTTTGAAAACACATTCAGATTTTATAGTGTAGTATCCTTTATGAATGCGGACTTCATATCCTTCTTTCACTATATCTTCAATATCTACACTTGTTGTAAGCCATTGGTCCTTCATATCAACAAGTCTCCACTTTAAAGAAGCATTTGAAGAAGCCCACCGAATGTCCTCAGAAAACCGAAGCTGCCGTGTGGACACCCGGGCGCCACGTGCAGCTCTGCGCTCAGGAGGCCTCAGAGACTGCTACACTGACTCGGAGGCGACAGTAGATGCTGATTCTGAAAATTGGGACACATCACTGTCAGAACTGTCTGAAGAAGTGTCTCCAGCTTTGCTCTGCGCCAGAATTCGTCAGTGTCCTCGCCGTCAGAAGCGAGGGCGAGGCAAGATGCGCTTCTGGGATGGACGTGCCTTGCAGTCCGGCAGTTCATTCCCAGAAGACTATGGAGGACGATGCACTACTGAGACTTGTCAGACCTGACTCCGCACGGGCCAATGGGAATCGCATGGGGTCCATGAGAGAGTGCCTGGCTACAGTGCTGAGATTTGCTTCGCAAGGCTCTTCAGAAAAGATCCAAGGGTCGTGACAAAAAGCCCTCCACGCTGGATGCTGGTGGCGCCTCCAGTAGTTGAGGGTGAGAAGGTGCAGGCACAAAACGTGCGAGTACTCGTTAGCTCTGAAGTGGAGAAGGGCATGAAGGGCGGGATGCAAGTAAGCAAAAATCTGATCAGGCATGTTCTCCCTGATCACGCAGCCGAGATCTTGGGCCTGAAACACAAAGAAGAAAAATATGACATATTTTCAAACCTCACAAACATGGCTGGCTGACCACTGGCATGAACCACTCAAACAAACCCAGCAAACCTCCGAGGTTAGCTCTCTGCGCAGGGGAAAGCTCTTGATTGAACTGAAAATTGTCGAGAAGGTCAGCTTGAACGTAGGGGTAAGCAAGACGAACGTAGGCCATGATCGCCGAAATCGTCTTGAGTCTAGGCTTGATCCTGAACTTTTTGGAAGGAAAAAGCTCATGCCAAAGGGCCCAAAAACCTGACGCTTAAACTCACGCCAAATCAAGACACAAAGGAACGTGTGAACGTGCCAATCCCCCAAGAAGACACTCATCCAGGACTTCAAGTGCGACAAACCCCGGCTTCGATCGTACAAAGCCTCTGACATCAATTAAAAAATACTATATTTTCGAATGCATTGCACAGAATTACTACCTTATAAATCCGCTTGTAAATGTTAGAATCTACAGTAAAAAGTTGGAAATGCCAAACCTCCGATCGGCGATGCTGTAAATCAAGTTTACCGAGAAGTTTGATGAGGGCGTCGTTCGACGCGATGTTCTGGTCCTCCATTCTCAGACCTTTGAAAACAACTGGTTCATAGCCGGGTCGGGTGTCGACTGATTAGTCCGGGGGCAAACAAAGCGGAATCCTGGTGCACTGCTTGGAGACAGAATCATCAAAAAATCGTTTGAAATCAACGTTGTTGGTTTGAAGATCTCTCATGTTAGCTTGGGTCAAGGAAACGACCGCGTCGTCAAACAAGTCCTCTGGAAAAGCATCGACCTGGCCTTGGCGAAGCACCATGCTGGGAGGGTTCTGGTGCTGAGATTTCAAAATTCCGAAGACATTCCAAAGGCCGTTGTTGTACGAGCCACTCGCAACGTTCGGCACTCCGACGTTCCGAAACTTCAAGCTGGTGCCCAGCACAGGTCCATTTAGTTGAATTAGATGCTGGCTAGTAGAAGTAGTAGTAGCTGTAGCAGCAGCAGCAGTAGTAGTAGTAGTAGTAGTAGTAGTAGTAGTAGTAGTAGTAGTAGCAGTAGCAGTAGTAGTAGTAGTAGTAGTAGTAGTAGTAGTAGTAGTAGTAGTAGTAGTAGTAGTAGTAGTAGTAGTAGTATTCGCGAAGTTGTCGAACCAAGTAGACTTCAGGTCGTCGGCTCGTTTTTCCTTAACACTTGCAAAATGACGAAAAAAAAAAAAGAAAAAAAAAAAAAAAAAAAAAAAAAAAAACTGTGTAACCAGTTTGAGTGGTTGCTCCACTCTGCCTGGTCCCTCTGGACAGGGCAGAATGGAGCAAACAAGTAACGAAGCTTCAAGGGTCAGAACAAGAGAATCTGCATAAAATTTTACTGCAAAGAATTTCAAAAACTCCGCGGAAGAAATTTGCAATGTCTTGCCAATGCCCTTGAGCAAATGAAAAACAAATTTCACCAGGGATGGCGCAACGCCGAAAAAAACAGCTACTTTCGGCGCTGCGCACCCAGTTTGAGGGGTTCTTCCACTCCGCTCCCTTTAGGGCACAATGGAAGAAATTAGTAACGAAGCTTCAAGGGTCCGAAAGAACAAGAGCATTAGCAACCAAGTACACTGCAAAGAAAAACTAGCGGAAGAATTTTTTAATCTGATGTCAATGATCTTGAGCTCATCAGAAGTGTGCTGAAGTGCATTGGTGTTTTCTTCGGAAACTTGTCTGTCTAATTTGACTGACAAGAAACCGAAGACGACCAGCAAGCGTGGTTTGGTGTTTTTTCACCGTTTCTTCCAGGGTGTAAGTAGAAGAAATGATGAGAAAGATCAGCAGCGGTGTGTTTTCTTCCTCGTCTTTTGTCAATCTGATAGCAAAAAACGAGAAAGAGTACCAACAAAAAACAGTCTATCCGCAGAGAACAGAGTTTTTTGTGATTGTGCACACCGAGGATTTCCAAGAGTTAAAGTACAAGTAAATCCTTCTTGAGTACAGCTCATATGCACTGCAGACCATACACACCTTGCCCTATACCTAGCACTTGCCATTTTCCACTATCCAGCCCTAGGACTAATCTAACCTTATGCAAAGGGGTGAGCACGGTCACTCGTGGTCCGGTAAACACCTGTTAATAAATAACTATTTCTGACAAGTAATGAAAGGAATTGTACTTGTGGGTTTCAGAAAACACTTCAGACAAGAAAAATATATAATATTTTCAGTAACCATATTTACTAGTAACTACAGCCAAGTTAAAATTTTTGAAAAGACAAAAAAAAAAAAAAAAAAAAAATTCAGAACATTTCATGATCATCCAGGCGTAACGGAGAGGGGAAGGAAAGAATCTTAGAGATGTCTTGATTTCCTGAAGGCGAATTTTGCGGCGGCGATCAAAACTCCTGACCGGAATCACTCTTCCAAACGAACACAAAACATCTAGTCCTTCTGCCACTGCTCAGTCCTCGATGCTTGAGTTCATGGCACAAGTCAAGTTCCCACTGGAGAAAACGCTGACCCTGTTGAAGCATGACGAAAAGAAGGAAGCACGAAAACGCTTGTCTGCACTCCGAAAAAAGAATTTATGCAGGGGGGGGGGGGAGGAGGGGGGGGGAGAGGTTTTGCGAAATTGAACGTTCGGATATCTAACATGCGCTTATTTATGCCAAGATCTGTAAAGCATGTCAGCGCGCAAACATTTTTACCCAAGTCAGAGTCGAAGCAAAAACCCATGAAATCGTCTGGTCACAAGAGAAAAAAAATGAATTGAACGTGCTACATGCAACTTACTAGAGACATCTTTCTTGATTTTCAGGTCTTCTTCTGAGAACGTGTTGCAATCAGGACAAAAAAAATGCTCTGAATCGAT
>WBZZ01003734.1:345000-347500 GCA_019918135.1 Paulinella micropora | reverse complement strand
CTCACCTGCACACCACAAAGAGTACCAACCTGCGGTGGCGACTTCAGTGACACGCGTAGCCCGCAGGGCCTGCTCCTTCCACTTCAGGTCGTCGGTGATAACCACTCCCAGGTACTTGTACTGACTGGTGACACAAAGCTTCTGGCCGCGAAACCACACCACGGGCTCACCTCGCTCCCTGATACTTGGTCGTTTCGCCTTGCTCGACGTGTAAATGGGCATGATTTCCGTCTTGCCGGGCTTCAAGTTGACTTCCAGCCGGTAATCTTCCGCGAACTTGGCCACAACATGGACCATCTTCTGGAGCTCGGTGCGACTGTGAGCGATGAGGGCCACGTCGTCCGCGTATAGAAGTGCCTTGATGTCGTTCAGCCGCTTCACATCCGTGATCTTGAGGGCACTCGCCAGCCGATCACACAGCTCATCCATAAAGACGTTGAAGAGTGTGGGAGAGAGAGGGGACCCCTGTTGGACGCCTACACCCTCCAGTACTTCGGGGGTGAGTGCTCCATCAACTAGCACTTGCGACGAAGTCTGCTCGTAGCACCTGCGTAGCGTGCGCCAGAACTTGCCCCTTACACCCAGCTTCCAGAGCCTCTCAAATAGACCATCTCTCCAAACAGACGGGAAAGCCTTGCGTAGATCGACGAACAGGACATACGACTCCCGCTTCTGCTGCTGACGCCCCTTCAACCTCTGCCAAAGGGTAAAGACCTGATCCGTAGTGCGACGCCCCGGGCGGAAGCCTCCCTGCTCTGGACGTAGCTTATCCGGGCCATCCACGAAGAGCGTTAGACGAGTAGCTAATAAGGACAGATACAGCTTACCAAGGCAACTAATAATCGAGATATCCCTCCAGTTGTCAGGATCCGTAGGATCCCCACCCTTGGGGATATTGACGATGATTCCCTTGCCCCAAGCTTTTGGAGTCCTCTCGGCTTCTCGAATCCAGTTGAAGTACTGCGTTAAGTAGCCATTGATGTAGGCGCCGCCATACTTGAGCATCTCGTTCTTCACTTTGTCCTCGCCACAAGCTTTGTGGTTACTCAGGGCACGTTGCCTTGCAAGGACCTCCTCTTGCGTGAACGGCTTGTCCAGCTCTTCGCAAGTGTCTTGCCCGAGTTGCCTTCCGAATTTGCTTGCGGAGCCGTAGCCAATTCAGACGGGCTTCCGCATTCGATTCATCCCTCCTGTATGCTGCGTAGGCCTCCCGGCGCTGTTGAATGAGCTCCTTTAGCTCCCCGTCGAACCAATTGTTGGTGAAACGGGGTCGTATACATCTGGAGCCAAGGACCCGGTGCGCCGCCATTCGGAAGGACTGCGCCACTCGCTCGGTGACGTCATCTACCACCCGTTGGCTGTCGGCACCACCCGATAGGTCAAGCTCAGGCAGCTGATGTACTCCAAGCTTCTGTAGGAAATGCTGGAATACGTCATCGAACTTGTCGCGTAGATAATCCAGCGCTTGCTTCGCAGCGTGATCATTACCCGAGACACCAGCACCAATAAGCTTATCAACACGAAAGGACCTGTAAGGTTTCGCAGCCCGCTTTGGTCGGCGCTGGCCGCTCCACGTCAGTTCGGCCCATACTGCCTTGTGGTCCGTATCAAGATCATCTGACGCGCAGATGTAATCGAGGAGGTGCTTGCCTGTGCCCATGCCGCGCTGCTCACGCCGGGACCACCAGTAGGACCCTTCCACTGGGCACGAGAAGCCGCTCAGATTTCGCAGGCCCGAAGCGACGAGGACAGCCGCGAGTCTCTTGCCGTTCTCCGAACGTACCGGTGCTCCCTTATCATCGACCTCCCCGTGCTGACCGACGATGCCCTCCTCTTTTCGGCTGCATGCCGGCTCGAGCTTCGCGTTGGCATCCGCCACCGTGACCACAAGACCTTTGGCTCCCAAAAAAAGCTATAGCTGCCTGCCAGGCCGCATACCCCTCTGACGACTCTTCTTCCTGCGTTTCCTGGGGAAAGTAGCCGTTGCCCACATAGATATCCTGAGCGCCGGTAACACCCGAGGCGATACGCAGCCACACTTGCTGCCGGTGGTCGACGGGGGCTGACACCAGGTTGCAATACGGACCAAGGAAGTTAGCCACCGCGAATAGAACCCCACCCTTGCAGCGATTTTTCTCGCTGACCTCCGCAGGTTTTCCAAAAATCCGGAATCCATCCAGGCTGCATTTGGAAAGTTGCTTCTTGCCCATGCGGTGCTCCTGAGCCCCGATGACTAGCCAGCCCTCGTGCTTGTAGAATGATGCCCATTCCGCCGTGCCTACGTTGTCGTATCCCGTTTTACCCTGCCAGTTGTGACTCGCGACGAGTAGCTTGAAGCCGGTATCGAACTGCTTGGAGCGGTGCTTCTTGGCTCGTTTCCGGACCCGACGGCCGCGCTTGGCTTCCGCCCCCTCTGCAGGTGCTTGCGCAGGTTGGTCCCCCACTGCACTGGCCGCCGAATGCAGGGGCACCACATGCACATCAGCACACTCAGACACAC
>WBZZ01003734.1:332500-335000 GCA_019918135.1 Paulinella micropora | reverse complement strand
TATATATATACATATATATATATATGTATGTATGTATGTATGTATGTATGTATGTATGCAACACAGGCCAGAGAGAGAGAGAGAGAGAGAGAGAGAGAGAGAGAGAGAGAGAGAGAGAGAGAGAGATAAAAGTGGCACCACAAGCCAGGCTTTTCAGGGAGAAAGAGAGAGAGAGAGAGAGAGAGAGAGAGAAAGAGAGAGGGAGAGAGATAAAAGTGACATCACAGGCCAGGCTTTTCAGGGTGAAAGAAAGAGAGAGAGAGAGAGAGAGAGAGAGAGAGAGAGAGATAAAAGTGGCCACCACAGGCCAGGCTTTTCAGGGGAGAGCAACCCCCAGGAAGTGGCAGCAGAAACCCGGGAAATTTCTGGCTGAGGAAGTGGCACCAGAAACCCCGGGAATTTCTGGGCGGAGTAGAATGACTCTAATGAACCTTGGAACAATGTTGTTTATTGTATGTATATTTGTTTGTATTCAATATTACTTAGGTGTTTAGATGTGCGTTCCAAACAATGGCTGCCAACACCCCTGTACGTATAGATATATTTATGTATGTATATATATATGTGTATATGTATATATATGTATATACATATACATATATGTATGTGTGTGTGTGTATGTATGTGTGTGTGTGTGTGTGTATGTTTGTATGTATGTATTTGTGTGTGTGTGTGTGCGTGTATGTATGTATGTATGTATGTATGTAAGTATGTATGTACATATCACATTCACATACACATACAAATACACATACCCATACACATATATACATACATACATACATACATACATACATACATACATTACAAATATACATACACATATAAATACACACGTTATGGTTATTAGATAAAATAATTTCATACATATGAGAGAAGATACACATACACATACACATACACAGACACTCGTACATTATTCGGTTAGCCGCAAAATTCGATGTGTTTTGCGGGACGAGGCGGTCTGGCCGGGCCGGCGAGCCCGCAAAACACGCCAAATATGGCACGCCGCATATATACATGTAGATTTATCGGTAACCTGACCACATTTTGTGGAGGTGACCGATAAATGCACACATACATACATACATACATACATACATACATACCTCCTCGTTCACTATCACCGTGTACTTTGACCACACATACACACATACATACATACATACATACATACATACATATATACATACATAAATGCATGCATACATACATACAGACATACATACATACAAAAATAATTCTTATCAGGTGCGTGATTTTCTACCCAAAGGCGAGGTACCCAGGGAAAATTCTCTTCATCTACAGGTATGTTTGTATGTATGTATGTATGTATGTATGTATGTATGTATGTATGTATGTATGTACGTATGTATTTACGCACGTATGTAGGTATGTACGTATTGTATGTATTGTATGTATTGTATTGCATTGTATGTTTTGTATGTGTTGTGTGTGTTGTATATCTCGCAAGTATAGATGGATGAAATATCGACTAATGTCAGAAAAAGGGAGCTTCTGATTTCGTCAACCAGGAAGTCTGTGGGTAAAGTATTAACCCGATGCCCAGCTAAGCCGTGATGTTTGCACGGAAGGGACTGATACAGGCAATACCAAAGCTTCCTAGTACCAGGCGGGGCCAGGGCTCGTTCCATAAAGCGCCCCTTGCAGAACGAGCTCCCACCTCCATTACAGAGGGCCCAGTAAGCAGATGGAGTTTCGAGACTGTTCGACAGTCTAGTATAAACCGACAGAGCACTGTGGGTTTTATTCCGGGCTCAACAAGCGAGAAAGGGCACCCTGAGGGAACAGGATTGTGCTTCCCGTCGCTATTTCGGCATATGACTTATAGGCGTATGGCTAGGCACACATAAGGCACCCCACCACGGGCCCAGCACACCCACACCATCCCCTAATTCTCTGTCTGTCGACAGATGGCACCCATTTCAAAAAATCAAGCCCAAGAGAGGGTCAGTGACACCTCAAGTGGCCTTGGTTCATTCCGTAGAGTAAGTGATAAGATCAACTGATGAAATATCGACTAATGTCAGAAAAAAGGAGCTTCTGATTTCGTCAACCAGGAAGTCTGTGGGTAAAGTATTAACCCGATGCCCAGCTAAGCCGTGATGTTTGCACGGAAGGGACTGATACAGGCAATACCAAAGCTTCCTAGTACCAGGCGGGGCCAGGGCTCGTTCCATAAAGCGCCCCTTGCAGAGCGAGCTCCCACCTCCATTACAGAGGGCCCAGTAAGCAGATGGAGTTTCGAGACTGTTCGACAGTCTAGTATAAACCGACAGAGCACTGTGGGTTTTATTCCGGGCTCAACAAGCGAGAAAGGGCACCCTGAGGGAACAGGATTGTGCTTCCCGTCGCTATTTCGGCATATGACTTATAGGCGTATGGCTAGGCACACATAAGGCACCCCACCACGGGCCCAGCACACCCACACCATCCCCTAATTCTCTGTCTGTCGACAGATGGCACCCATTTCAAAAAA
>WBZZ01003734.1:257500-262500 GCA_019918135.1 Paulinella micropora | reverse complement strand
GAACTCGGAGACACTACGCTGCGCTCCCGAACCCCTCTCTCTAGCCAGGACGTCCACACTGCGCGGACGGCCGCGCCGCGCAACATCAACGTCACTTGGGGGAGAGGGTGGGACAGAAGCTGATGGAACCTCAGTGAGGTCAATCACCTCCTCGCCCCCATCCTCCACCCCAAGCTCCTCCCTTTTACCCTCCCTAGCAGACCAACACTCAGACACATATGATCCAAACAACACATCCAACTTTGGAGGGGGACGCAACGCTGTAACCCCTAACAACGCAGCAAGCCTAAAGTTACTGCGGAAGCGCGACTTCCCCTGAAAAAGCTTACAAAACAATCGTGATTGATCCACAGGCGACATATCATCCCAACCCTGCCGCACAGAGCCCTCCCGCTCCCGCCCAAGCAACACATCCTCCACCACAACCTCACCACCTACGACCTCACCACCCTCCTCACTCCCTCCATCCCCCTCAGCACCCCCCACAGCCATGCCACCGAGCCTCTGCATCGCTCAGCAACAGCTGCTTACGTCTCGCTTCATGCATGGGGCAATCCCACAAGAAGTGCGCAAGGGACTCATTGACAGCATCATGACAACAGAAGCAGCGAGGGGACATGCCACTGACCAACTTGCTGCGGTACAACCGAAGGCGGTTGTTGCAGCTGAGCAACCTTCTCCGAAGCAGATTATAATGCGCATCATCAAGGGCTACCCATCTTGGGAACTCCTTAGTTCCAAAGACTTGTCTTAGGATGACTCGCAGGCCATCAGTAAGATCGCTGCCTGCCTCTCGCTTGTCCCACATCACATCTTGACGTCCTGCTGAAGGGCCCACTTGTCCACAGTCGAACACCAACCCTCGAGGTCCTTCTCTGAGCTATTTAGGAGCTCCTGAAGCCCTTGTTGTAGATCCATTGAGTCCCTGATAGCGCCTTCGGCCTCCGCAGTCCAGTCGGATTTGACTTGAGATGCGATGACAGGAAATCGCTTCTCCGGTAGAACACGCAGCCGTCCATAGAACTTCAGTTGCGCCGCCCGCCGCAAACGCTCCGCACTCAAAGAGCGCGCCAGAAAGAGTGTAATCCACTTGCTTGTCTTAGGGCTGATGCCGAGAATCATCCTCATGGGGCGCAGCATTGCTGCCTCCAGCTTGGTGAGCTGCGATACGGGGGCACGCCAGACATCGAAGGCGTACTTCAGCTTGGCCCCCACAAGTTGATTCCAGCACATGAGACGATACCTAGCTTGTATCTCACATGCACACCACAAAGAGTACCAACCTGCGGTGGCGACTTCAGTGACACGCGTAGCCCGCAGGGCCTGCTCCTTCCACTTCAGGTCGTCGGTGATAACCACTCCCAGGTACTTGTACTGACTGGTGACACAAAGCTTCTGGCCGCGAAACCACACCACGGGCTCACCTCGCTCCCTGATACTTGGTCGTTTCGCCTTGCTCGACGTGTAAATGGGCATGATTTCCGTCTTGCCGGGCTTCAAGTTGACTTCCAGCCGGTAATCTTCCGCGAACTTGGCCACAACATGGACCATCTTCTGGAGCTCGGTGCGACTGTGAGCGATGAGGGCCACGTCGTCCGCGTATAGAAGTGCCTTGATGTCGTTCAGCCGCTTCACATCCGTGATCTTGAGGGCACTCGCCAGCCGATCACACAGCTCATCCATAAAGACGTTGAAGAGTGTGGGAGAGAGAGGGGACCCCTGTTGGACGCCTACACCCTCCAGTACTTCGGGGGTGAGTGCTCCATCAACTAGCACTTGCGACGAAGTCTGCTCGTAGCACCTGCGTAGCGTGCGCCAGAACTTGCCCCTTACACACAGCTTCCAGAGCCTCTCAAATAGACCATCTCTCCAAACAGACGGGAAAGCCTTGCGTAGATCGATGAACAGGACATACGACTCCCGCTTCTGCTGCTGACGCCCCTTCAACCTCTGCCAAAGGGTAAAGACCTGATCCGTAGTGCGACGCCCCGGGCGGAAGCCTCCCTGCTCTGGACGTAGCTTATCCGGGCCATCCACGAAGAGCGTTAGACGAGTAGCTAATAAGGACAGATACAGCTTACCAAGGCAACTAATAATCGAGATATCCCTCCAGTTGTCAGGATCCGTAGGATCCCCACCCTTGGGGATATTGACGATGATTCCCTTGCCCCAAGCTTTTGGAGTCCTCTCGGCTTCTCGAATCCAGTTGAAGTACTGCGTTAAGTAGCCATTGATGTAGGCGCCGCCATACTTGAGCATCTCGTTCTTCACTTTGTCCTCGCCACAAGCTTTGTGGTTACTCAGGGCACGTTGCCTTGCAAGGACCTCCTCTTGCGTGAACGGCTTGTCCAGCTCTTCGCAAGTGTCTTCACCTACTTCGTGCTCCTTCATAGCCCGGGCCACCTCATCTCTGAAGCGATCGTTCCAGTGGAAGTGCCGCTTAGCTTCGGCTTCCTCCCACTCCAGCGAGCCTGCTTCTGCACAGCACTCCACCACAACAGCCGCACTTGCCGGATTTTCCCGTGGCTTCACTGAATTTTTCCGAAATTCCTCCCACCGAGCGACCTTTTCCGGCAGCGTACACGCCAGTGAGCCATCCTCCCTTTGCACCGGCGCGGAGACCTTCGTTCTGCGTGCCCCGCCAAGCCGCTTCGCGAGTAGCCAAAAGCGCTTTGAGGATTGCTCGCGTTGACATTTGACCGCTTCTTCCTGCACTTGCTTGAAGGAGGCGGACTTCTTGGCCCGAGTTGCCTTCCGAATTTGCTTGCGGAGCCGTAGCCAATTCAGACGGGCTTCCGCATTCGATTCATCCCTCCTGTATGCTGCGTAGGCCTCCCGGCGCTGCTGAATGAGCTCCTTTAGCTCCCCGTCGAACCAATTGTTGGTGAAACGGGGTCGTATACATCTGGAGCCAAGGACCCGGTGCGCCGCCATTCGGAAGGACTGCGCCACTCGCTCGGTGACGTCATCTACCACCCGTTGGCTGTCGGCACCACCCGATAGGTCAAGCTCAGGCAGCTGATGTACTCCAAGCTTCTGTAGGAAATGCTGGAATACGTCATCGAACTTGTCGCGTAGATAATCCAGCGCTTGCTTCGCAGCGTGATCATTACCCGAGACACCAGCATCAATAAGCTTATCAACACGAAAGGACCTGTAAGGTTTCGCAGCCCGTTGGCCGGCGCTGGCCGCTCCACGTCAGTTCGGCCCATACTGCCTTGTGGTCCGTATCAAGATCATCTTCGCATACTCCGAACTTTGCTCCAGATGCCAAGCCAGGCGACGCGCAGATGTAATCGAGGAGGTGCTTGCCTGTGCCCATGCCGCGCTGCTCACGCCGGGACCACCAGTAGGACCCTTCCACTGGGCACGAGAAGCCGCTCAGATTTCGCAGGCCCGAAGCGACGAGGACAGCCGCGAGTCTCTTGCCGTTCTCCGAACGTACCGGTGCTCCCTTATCATCGACCTCCCCGTGCTGACCGACGATGCCCTCCTCTTTTCGGCTGCATGCCGGCTCGAGCTTCGCGTTGGCATCCGCCACCGTGACCACAAGACCTTTGGCTCCCAAAAAAAGCTATAGCTGCCTGCCAGGCCGCATACGCCTCTGACGACTCTTCTTCCTGCGTTTCCTGGGGAAAGTAGCCGTTGCCCACATAGATATCCTGAGCGCCGGTAACACCCGAGGCGATACGCAGCCACACTTGCTGCCGGTGGTCGACGGGGGCTGACACCAGGTTGCAATACGGACCAAGGAAGTTAGCCACCGCGAATAGAACCCCACCCTTGCAGCGATTTTTCTCGCTGACCTCCGCAGGTTTTCCAAAAATCCGGAATCCATCCAGGCTGCATTTGGAAAGTTGCTTCTTGCCCATGCGGTGCTCCTGAGCCCCGATGACTAGCCAGCCCTCGTGCTTGTAGAATGATGCCCATTCCGCCGTGCCTACGTTGTCGTATCCCGTTTTACCCTGCCAGTTGTGACTCGCGACGAGTAGCTTGAAGCCGGTATCGAACTGCTTGGAGCGGTGCTTCTTGGCTCGTTTCCGGACCCGACGGCCGCGCTTGGCTTCCGCCCTCGTGCTGCCCCCCTCTGCAGGTGCTTGCGCAGGTTGGTCCCCCACTGCACTGGCCGCCGAATGCAGGGGCACCACATGCACATCAGCACACTCAGACACACACTTAGGTGCATCGGCAGCCAATTCCGAAGACACCACCTGCACATCATCGACACATTCTTCATGCAGAGGCAAGACGCGATATCCCGTCGCAGCTTCCTCCTTCCGGACCGCCGCTTCCCCACGCAGATGGATGCGAATAAGCCTTCGGACACGTTCCCTGTCCCTGAACCTGCGCCCAAGGGCCACATTGACCCCTCTGCCGAAGAATTTGAGATGTTTGAGTTGCTGCAACGCCGTCTGCCTGCTGTCATCGTCCTCGTAGACCAGCTCCAGGTGACGAAACATTCGCTGGCCTTGCCACTCCATTACCGGGACCACCAGACCAAGACCGCTCATTTTGGAGGCGATCTCCTGTAGATTGGCGCGTTCTGAGAGCCCCCAGACAATCAGATTACGCCCGTCCTTGTCGTACCGATCTACCCGCCGGTACCGTCGAGGCGGCGGTGCCATCTGCCATATAGCGCCGCTCGCCTTATGTTGAAGCGCCGACCCGTGTGCCAGGTTTGGGGAGGAAGGATGAGGCGCAGCTAAGATAGCCTCTCCACGTGGTTCAGGAATTCCGTCATATACGCGAGCCCTCATCCTCCCATCCTGGGACATCGGGCCAGAGCCCGTCGAAGAGGCATTCCCACGGGGATTGTCCAGGTCTTCGGCGATTCTACCTTGTCCCATAAGGGCCACAGTGGTAGCTCCGTGCTTCGCGTATTTGTAATCCATTGAGAGTAGTAGACGGCCAATGTCGCTGGCCATCACCGCCGCGCCTCTTTACGCCGAGGAAAGCGCCCGTCCATGCAAATAGCATCGGCGGTATCTGCAACACACACT
>WBZZ01003734.1:200000-205000 GCA_019918135.1 Paulinella micropora | reverse complement strand
TCTATCTATCTATCTACTTAGAAGCCAACAACGCCCACTTGCAGGTACATCTATCATATCTATCATATCTATCTATCTATCTATCTATCTATCTATCATACCTATCTATCTATCTATCTATTTATCTATCTATCTATCTATCTATCTATCTATCTATCTACCTAGACGCCAACAATACCCACTTGAAGGTTCATCTATCTATCTATCATATCTATCATACCTATCTATCTATCTATCTATTTATCCATCCATCTATCTATCTATCTATCTATCTATCTATTTATCATATCTATCTATCTATCTATCTATCTATCTATCTATCTATCTGTCTATCTATCTATCTATCTATCTATCTATTTATCTTATCTATCATATCTATCTATCTATCTATCTATCTATCTATCTGTCTATCTATCTGTCTATCTATCTATCTATCTATCTATCTATCTCTATCTCTATCTTTATCTCCTCCCACGCGTTTGCCTTTTTCTCCCCTTCTACTTCCTCACTATTGCCTTTTTCTCCCTTCTACTTCCTCACTATTTCCTTTTTCTCCCCTCTACTGCCTCACCATTGCCTTTTTCTCCCTTCTTACTGCCTCACTATTTCCTTTTTCTCCCTTCTTACTGCCTCACTATTTCCTTTTTCTTCCCTCTACTGCCTCACCATTGCCTTTTTCTCCCCTTCTACTGCCTCGCCACTGCCTTTTTCTACCCTTTTCCTTCCTCACTATTGCCTTTTTCTCCCCTTCTAACTGCCTCACTTTTGCCTTCTTCTCCCCTTCTACTTCCTCGATAATGCCTTTTTCTACCACTGCCTCACTATTTCCTTTTCCTCCCTTCTACTTCCTCAATATTGCTTTTTTCTCCCCTTCTACTGCCTCACTTTTTCCTTGTTCTCCCCTTCTAACTGCCTCACTTTTTGCCTTCTTCTCCCCTTCTACTTCCTCGATAATGCCTTTTTCTACCACTGCCTCACTATTGCCTTTTCCTCCCTTCTACTGCCTCACTATTGCCTTTTCCTCCTTCTACTGCCTCACTATTGCCTTTTTCTCCCCGTCTACTGCCTCACCATTCCCTTTTCTACCCCTCTACTGCCTCACTATTGCCTTTTTCTCCCCTTCTACTGCCTCGCCACTGCCTTTTTCTACCCTTCTCCTTCCTCACTATTGCCTTTTTCTCCCCTTCTAACTGCCTCACTTTTTCCTTTTTCTCCTCTTCTCCTTCCTCAATATTGTCTTTTTCTACCACTGCCTCACTATTGCCTTTTTCTCCCTTCTACTGCCTCACTATTGCCTTGTTCTCCCCTTCTTCCTCACTATTGCCTTTTTCTCCCTTCTACTGCCTCACTTTTTCCTTTTTCTCCTCTTCTCCTTCCTCAATATTGTCTTTTTCTACCTCTGCCTCACTATTGCCTTTTTCTCCCTTCTACTGCCTCACTATTGCCTTTTTCTCCCCTTCTTCCTCACTATTGCCTTTTCTCCCTTCTTCCTCACTATTGCCTTTTTCTCCCCTTCTACTGCCTCACTTTTTCCTTTTCTCCTTCTCCTTCCTCAATATTGTCTTTTTCTACCACTGCCTCACTATTGCCTTTTTCTCCCCTTCTACTGCCTCACTATTACCTTTTTCTTTCCCTCTGCTTTCCAATATTTTGCCTTGTCTACTCCTCCAATATCTCACTATTGTATGTATATGTATATGTATATGTATATGTATATGTATATGTATATGTATATGTATATGTATATGTATATGTATATGTATGTGTATATGTATAGGTATATGTGGAGGTATATGTATCTGTATATGTATATGTTTTTGTATTTATATTTGTATATGTATTATATGTATATGTATATGTATATGTATATGCATACTTTTATCGGTCACCTCACAATTGTCATGTTACCGATGAAACTACACACGCGGCGCGCCAATACATACATACATACATACATACATACATATAAATACGTACACTTTGCGCATGTGTTGTATTTACTGCAAGTCGTTGAAACACATAACATACATACATACATACATACATACATACATGCATACATACATACATATAAATTTCACGTACTTACCTACTGTGAGCTCCTGTAGCATATCCACCTACTTACCTACCTACTTACTTACCTACTTACTTGCTCACTTACTTACCTTACTCACTCACCTACTTACCTACTTACCTACTTACCTACTTACTTACCTACTTACTTACTCACTTACTTACCTTACTCACTTACCTACTTACCTACTTACCTACTTACCTACTTACTTACCTACTTACTTACTCACTTACTTACCTTACTCACTTACCTACTTACCTACTTACCTTACTCACTCACCTACTTACCTACTTACCTACTTACCTACTTACTTACCTACTTACTTACTCACTTACTTACCTTACTCACTTACCTACTTACCTACTTACCTACTTACCTACTTGCTTACCTACTTACTTACTCACTTACTTACCTTACTCACTTACCTACTTACCTACTTACCTACTTACTTACCTACTTACTTACCTACTTACTTACTCACGTACTTACCTTACTCACTTACCTACTTACCTACTTACCTACTTACCTACTTACTCACGTACTTACTTACTTACTCACTTACTTACCTTACTCTCTTCCTATTCTTACCTACCTACTTACTTACCTACTTACGTACCTACTTACTTACTCACTTACTTACCTTACTCACTCACCTACTTACCTACTTACCTAACTTACTTACTTACTTACTTACTTACTTACTTACTTACTTACTTACTTACTTACTTACTTACTTACCTACTTACTTACTCACTTACTTACCTACTTACTTACCTACTTACCTACTTACCTACTTACCTACTTACCTACTTCCTAGACACTCATGTCTTCGTTCACTGACGATCGACAATCCCTGATCAAAGCCAAGATCGACCTCTACGAGGTGCTCCTTGATCTGATTTGGTTGAATTTTGGATCTGATTTGGTTGAATTTGGGATCTGATTTGGTTGAATTTGGGATCTGATTTAGTTGAATTTGGGATCTGATTTGGTTGAAATTGGATCTGATTTGGTTGAATTTGGTTTGGTTTGATTTGGTTTGATCCGATTTCTCGATGCGATTTGATTTTCTTGCCTTTCTTGATTTTCTTGATTTGATTTGATTTGATTTGATTTGATTTGATTTGATTTGATTTGATTTGAATTGATTTGAATTAATTTGATTTGATTTGGTTTGATTTGGTTTGGTTTGGTTTGGTTTGGTTGGGTTTGGGTTTGGGTTTGGGTTTGGTTTGGGTTTGGGTGTGGGTGTGGGTGTGGGTGTGGGTGTGGGTTTGGTTTGAATTTGATTTGACTTGATATGTTTGATTTATTAGGAAACTCATACATACATACATACATGCATACATTCATAAATACAAACGTTCATTTATTAGGAAACGCAGCTGCTGGAGGGTCAGCTAAGAAAGCTCAAGGTATGTATGTATGTACGTATGAATGTATGAATGTATGTATGTATGTATACATAATGTATGTATGTATGTATGTATGTATGTATGTATGTATGTATGTATGTATACATAATGTATGTATGTATGTATGTATGTATGTATGTATGTATGAATGTATGTATGAATGAATGATATGTTTGTTTGTTTGTTTCTTTGCATGTTCTATGTATGTATGTATGTATGTTATGTATGTTATGTTATGTATGTATGTTATGTATGTATGTATATATGTATGTATGTAAGGGTATGCTATCGCTTGACGCGCAAGCCTTAGAGGCCAAACTCACACAAGTTGAAAAAATGCTACAGGTATTTATCTATCTATCCTTTGCCTTTTTCTCCCTTCTAACTGCCTCACTATTTCCTTTTTCTTCCCTCTACTGCCTCACCATTGCCTTTTTCTCCCTTCTTACTGCCTCACTATTTCCTTTTTCTTCCCTCTACTGCCTCACCATTGCCTTTTTCTCCCTTCTTACTGCCTCACTATCGCTCGACGCACAAGCATTAGAGGCCAAACTCACACAGGTTGAAAAAATGCTACAGGTATCTATCTATCTATCTATCTATCTATCTATCTATCTATTTATCTATCTATCTATCTATCTATTTATCTACCTACCTACCTACCTAGAAGCCAAACTCACACAAGTTGAAAAAATGCTACAGGTATGTATGTATCTATCTATCTATCTATCTATCTATCTATCTATCTTTCTATTTATCTATCTGTCTATCTATCTATCTATCTATCTACCTACCTACCTACCTTCCTACCTATCTATCTACCTACCTGTTTACCTATCTCTCTGCATACTGTAGTGTGTGTGTGTGTGTGTTGGGGGGGGGGGGGGACATACATACATACATATACATTTTACACACATACATAAACCAAACTAACACAAGTATATATATGTATATATAGAGAGAGAGAGAGAGAGAAAGAGAGAGAGAGAGAGAGAGAGAGAGAGAGAGAAAGAGATAGATAAACAGATAGATAGATAGATAGATAGATAGATAGATAGATAGATAGATAGATAGATAGATAGATAGATAGATAGATAGATAGATAGATAGATAGATAGATAGATAAATGGAGAGAGTATAAAATGTGCTAGAGATGCCTACATAGGTACACACATAGATACATACACATGTACATACATACATACATACATACATACATACATACATAAACATGGTTGATTTTACTCCAGTATTAGTATATATATATACATATATATATATATATAATATATAATGTGTGTGTCCGATCGGGAGAGAAGCATATATCTATCTATCTATCTATCTATCTATCTGTCTGTCTATCTATCTATCTATCTATCTATCTATATATCTACCTCTAACAGGCTGAGCGAGAGAGAAGTCATACTTTGCAACTATCTATCTATCTATCTATCTATCTATCTATCTATCTATCTATCTCTCTCTCTGTCTGTCTGTCTCTCTCTCTC
>WBZZ01003734.1:150000-182500 GCA_019918135.1 Paulinella micropora | reverse complement strand
GTAATCTGCCCGGCAGGTTCCTTACGGAAACCGATTGACTGCAAAAAACTTATTATTATACGAAAATAGCGTAAAAAAATGTAAGAAAAAGAAGTTGAAAAATACTAGAACTTGAAAGATATGAAATAATAATAATAATAATAATAATAATAATAATAATAATAATAATAATAATAATAATAATAATAATAATAATAATAATAATAATAATAATAATAATAATAATAATAATAATAATAATAATAATAATAGTGCTTCTCTGTCAATGGCTGATGCATTTCTGCACATGCGCCTCCATCGTCTCACCCGTGAGGGGAGTACGAAGAATTGACGATATGCTCTAATGACACCCCCGCAAGGGCAGTTCCAACACTTCCAGACGGGCCGGTATGTTCAATGAAAATACTGGTCCAGACGGAGTATGTTCAATGAAAATACTGGTCCAGACGGAGCATGTTCAATGAAAATACTGGTGGCACCGACGGGAATCGAACTGGCGACAGGGCCCAGATGGTAGAACTTGACCACTGGGCTATCACGGTGTCCAAATAATAATAATAATAATAATAATAATAATAATAATAATAATAATAATAATAATAATAATAATAATAATAATAATAATAATAATAATAATAATAATAATAATAATAATAATAATAATAATAATAATAATAATAATAATACTATATCTGAGGCGTACTGATGCAGCTAATTGCATATCCTCAACGGACATAAGCCTCCAGTACCCTTGTTCGAGGTCCTCCACCCCCCCGTGTCAGTCTCTCGCCTGATGATCGGGGCCACCGATGGAGCTCCTGAGGGCAAGACTGCACTAAGCCGAGGTTATTCCGCAGTCCCAGCAACCTCTTGCAAGACGTCACCGAATGTGCAAGTGCATACACCAAGCGCGGTTGCTAGAGCTGCCTCGAAACCCCACCCATAACAATCTGGTGTCTGCTGGGTCCTGGGCTATCAACCAGCATATGCGGAGTTTAAGATCTTTTACGCGCGCAACGACCCTCCTCCCCAGCATCTACCACCAAAGGGTTATGAGTTGGCGTCACAGTTTAACGCCTTGAGGCCATTGGGCTGAATAATAATAATAATAATAATAATAATAATAA
This sequence comes from Paulinella micropora, assembly GCA_019918135.1. Taxonomy (NCBI): domain Eukaryota; phylum Cercozoa; class Imbricatea; order Euglyphida; family Paulinellidae; genus Paulinella; species Paulinella micropora. The sequence goes on along the minus strand of WBZZ01003734.1, from coordinate 181,373 downwards.
TAATAATAATAATAATAATAATAATAATAATAATAATAATAATAATAATAATAATAATAGTGCTTCTCTGTCAATGGCTGATGCATTTATGCACATGCGCCTCCATCGTCTCACCCGTGAGGGGAGTACGAAGAATTGACGATAAGCTCTAATGACACCCCCGCAAGGGCAGTTCCAACACTTCCAGACGGGCCGGTATGTTCAATGAAAATACTGGTCCAGAAATAGACAGGTATGTTCAATGAAAATACTGGTGGCACCGACGGGAATCGAACTGGCGACAGGGCCCAGATGGTAGAACTTGACCACTGGGCTATCACGGTGTCAATAATAATAATAATAATAATAATAATAATAATAATAATAATAATAATAATAATAGTGTATCTCCTGCCAATTGCTGAGCCAAAAGGCCATGTGCATCCAGTCCTCCATTCCATAAGGAAAGTCTCCACACCAATCGGTGCAATAAAGGAAGTGACGGCATAGAACATTACTCTAGGAGCTTTATACCAATCAGCCCATGGAAAGGACCGATGGCCTATGTACTAATAATAATAATAATAATAATAATAATAATAATAATAATAATAATAATAATAATAATAATAATAATAATAATAATAATAATAATAATAATAATAATAATAATAATAATAATAATAATAATAATAATAATAATAATAATAATAATAATAATAATAATAATAATAATAATAATAATAATAATAGTGCTTCTCTGTCAATGGCTGATGCATTTCTGCACATGCGCCTCCATCGTCTCACCCGTGAGGGGAGTACGAAGAATTGACGATAAGCTCTAATGACACCCCCGCAAGGGCAGTTCCAACACTTCCAGACGGACCGGTATGTTCAATGAAAATACTGGTCCAGACGGAGCGGTATGTTCAATGAAAATACTGGTGGCACCGACGGGAATCGAACTGGCGACAGGGCCCAGATGGTAGAACTTGACCACTGGGCTATCACGGTGTCCACAATAATAATAATAATAATAATAATAATAATAATAATAATAATAATAATAATAATAATAATAATAATAATAATAATAATAATAATAATAATAATAATAATAATAATAATAATAATAATAATAATAATAATAATAATAATAATAATAATAAAATAATAATAATAGTAATGATAATAATGATAATAATACTATAATAATCATAATAGTAGAAATAATAATAATAATAATAATAATAATAATAATAATAATAATAATAATAATAATAATAATAATAATAATAATAATAATAATAATAATAATAATAATAATAATAATAATAATAATAATAATAATAATAATAATAATAATAATAATAATAATAATAATAATAATAATAATAATAATAATAATAATAATAATAATAATAATAATAATAATAATAATAATAATAATAATAATAATAATTATAATTATAATAGTAATAGTGCTTCTCTGTCAATGGCTGATGCATTTCTGCACATGCGCCTCCATCGTCTCACCCGTGAGGGGAGTACGAAGAATTGACGATAGGCTCTAATGACACCCCCGCAAGGGCAGTTCCAACACTTCCAGACGGACCGGTATGTTCAATGAAAATACTGGTCCAGACGGACCGGTATGTTCAATGAAAATACTGGTGGCACCGACGGGAATCGAACTGGCGACAGGGCCCAAATGGTAGAACTTGACCACTGGGCTATCACGGTGTCCATTATAATAGTAATAATAATAATAATAATAATAATAATAATAATAATAATAATAATAATAATAATAATAATAATGATGATAATAATAATGATAATAATAATAATAATAATAATAATAATAATAATAATAATAATAATAATAATAATAATAATAATAATAATAATAATAATAATAATAATAATAATAATAATAATAATAATAAATTAAATACTACTGATAGTACTACTATATCTGAGGCGTACTGATGCAGCTAATAGCATATCTACTGATAATAATAATAATAATAATAATAATAATAATAATAATAATAATAATAATAATAATAATAATAATAATAATAATAATAATAATAATAATACTCATAATAATAATACTCATAATACTCATAATAATAATAATAATAATAATAATAATAATAATAATAATAATAATAATAATAATAATAATAATAATAATAATAATAATAATAATAATAATAATAATAATAATAATAATAATAATAATAATAATAATAATAATAATAATAATAATAATAATAATAATAATAATAATAATAATAATAATAATAGTGTATCTCCTGCCAATTGCTGAGCCAAAAGGCCATGTGCATCCAGTCCTCCATTCCATAAGGAAAGTCTCCACACCAATCGGTGGAATAAAGAAAGTGACGGCATAGAACATTACTCTAGGAGCTTTATACCAATCAGCCCATGGAAAGGGACCGATGGCCTATGTACTCCCTAATAAGAATAATAATAATAATAATAATAATAATAATAATAATAATAATAATAATAATAATAATAATATTATTATTATTATTATTATTATTATTATTATTATTATTATTATTATTATTATTATTATTATTATAGTAATAATAATAACAATAATAATGATAGTAATAACGATAATAATAATAATAAGAACAATAGTAATAGTAATAGTAATAATAATAATAATAATAATAATAATAATAATAATAATAATAATAATAATAATAATAATAATAATAATAATAATAATAATAATAATAATAATAATAATAATAATAATAATAATAATAATAATAATAATAATAATAATAATAATAATAATAATAATAATAATAATAATAATAATAATAATAATAATAATAATAATAATAATAATAATAATAATAATAATAATAATAATAATAAATATAAAAATAACAATAGAAAGGATACAAATAACAGTGGAAAAATTATATAATAATAATAATAATAATAATAATAATAATAATAATATAATAATAATAATAATAATAATAATAATAATAATAATAATAATAATAATAATAATAATAATAATAATAATAATAATAATAATAATAATAATAATAATAATAGTGTATCTCCTGCCAATTGCTGAGCCAAAAGGCCATGTGCATCCAGTCCTCCATTCCATAAGGAAAGTCTCCACCACCAATCGGTGGAATAAAGGAAGTGACGGCATAGAACATTACTCTAGGAGCTTTATACCAATCAGCCCATGGAAAGGACCGATGGCCTATGTACTCCCTAAATAATAATAATAATAATAATAATAATAATAATAATAATAATAGTGCTTCTCTGTCAATGGCTGATGCATTTCTGCACATGCGCCTCCATCGTCTCACCCGTGAGGGGAGTACGAAGAATTGACGATAAGCTCTAATGACACCCCCGCAAGGGCCGTTCCAACACTTCCAGACGGGCCGGTATGTTCAATGAAAATACTGGTCCAGAAATAGACCGGTATGTTAAATGAAAATACTGGTGGCACCGACGGGAATCGAACTGGCGACAGGGCCCAGATGGTAGAACTTGACCACTGGGCTATCACGGAATAATAATAATAATAATATTAATAATAATAACAATAGTGCTTCTCTGTCAATGGCTGATGCAAATCTGCACATGCGCCTCCATCGTCTCACCCGTGAGGGGAGTACGAAGAATTGACGATAAGCTCTAATGACACCCCCGCAAGGGCAGTTCCAACACTTCCAGACGGGCCGGTATGTTCAATGAAAATACTGGTCCAGAAATAGACCGGTATGTTCAATGAAAATACTGGTGGCACCGACGGGAATCGAACTGGCGACAGGGCTCAGATGGTAGAACTTGACCACTGGGCTATCACGGTGTCCAAATAATAACAATAATAATAATAATAATAATAATAATAATAATAATAATAATAATAATAATAATACTATATCTGAGGCGTACTGATGCAGCTAATGGTATATCCTCAACGGACATAAGCCTCCAATACCCTTGTTCGAGGTCCTCCACCCCCCCGTGTCAGTCTCTCGCCTGATGATCGGGGCCACCGATGGAGCTCCTGAGGGCAAGACTGCACTAAGCCGAGGTTATTCCGCAGTCCCAGCAACCTCTTGCAAGACGTCACCGAATGTGCAAGTGCATACACCAAGCGCGGTTGCTAGAGCTGCCTCGAAACCCCACCCATAACAATTTGGTGTCTGCTGGGTCCTGGGCTATCAACCAGCATATGCGGAGTTTAAGATCTTTTACGCGCGCAACGACCCTCCTCCCCAGCATCTACCACCAAAGGGTTATGAGTTGGCGTCACAGTTTAACGCCTTGAGGCCATTGGGCTGGAACTCTGTTTAGCAAGTGTGACTAGGTTTTTTCATCGGGATTTCCCTCAAATATGTCACAGTCAACACTCCAAGGCAGATTTACTATATCTGAGGCGTACTGATGCAGCTAATGGCATATCCTCAACGGACATAAGCCTCCAATACCCTTGTTCGAGGTCCTCCACCCCCCCGTGTCAGTCTCTCGCCTGATGATCGGGGCCACCGATGGAGCTCCTGAGGGCAAGACTGCACTAAGCCGAGGTTATTCCGCAGTCCCAGCAACCTCTTGCAAGACGTCACCGAATGTGCAAGTGCATACACCAAGCGCGGTTGCTAGAGCTGCCTCGAAACCCCACCCATAACAATCTGGTGTCTGCTGGGTCCTGGGCTATCAACCAGCATATGCGGAGTTTAAGATCTTTTACGCGCGCAACGACCCTCCTCCCCAGCATCTACCACCAAAGGGTTATGAGTTGGCGTCCCAGTTTAACGCCTTGAGGCCATTGGGCTGGAACTCTGTTTAGCAAGTGTGCCTAGGTTTTTCATCGGGATTTCCCTTAAATATGTCACAGTCAACACTCCAAGGCAGATTTACTAATAATAATAATAATAATAATAATAATAATAATAATAATAATAATAATAATAATAATAATAATAATAGTGCTTCTCTGTCAATGGCTGATGCATTTCTGCACATGCGCCTCCATCGTCTCACCCGTGAGGGGAGTACGAAGAATTGACGATAAGCTCTAATGACACCCCCGCAAGGGCAGTTCCAACACTTCCAGACGGGCCGGTATGTTCAATGAAAATACTGGTCCAGAAATAGACCGGTATGTTCAATGAAAATACTGGTGGCACCGACGGGAATCGAACTGGCGACAGGGCCCAGATGGTAGAACTTGACCACTGGGCTATCACGGTGTCCATAATAACAATAATAATAATAATAATATTAATATATATTGATCTGTCATGGCTGAGCCCGAGGGCCATGCGCCTCCATCCCTCCACCCAACAGGGATTACAGTGAGTATGTTGGGGAGGGAAGAGTGACTCTAACCATCCTGCATAGAAGGCCCCAAAAGGAAGTCCCTACTACCCGCACAGTGTCGGGTACCTTGCAGGAAATCAACTACAAATGATTGATCTTCCCCGCGTGAGAGCTCCACGAGACTGGGTAGGTCCCGCATGGAGGTACTCACAGGGGTAGCAGACATTTCATGCGGTCTGCCAGCGCATGAGGACGTTTTGTGGTAAGTGTCTGGGACGCCTCGAAACCCGTCACCACCCCTAGATCGCGGAATGTAAATACCCCATTGATCCCACGTGGTGTATGTCTTATTAAAAAACAACACAACGACATGGCCTCGGAACCAACGCAACAACATAGCCTCAGAACCCACATCGACATAGCCTCGGAACCCACACAACAACAGAGACTCGGAACCAACACAACAACATAGCCTCGGAACCAACACAACAACATAGCCTCGGAGCCAACACAACGACATAGCCTCGAAACCAGTGGGAAGAGGCCCAACCACCTCCTCTTCCCGTGGGGTGCCATACTGTGCACCCTCCATAATAATAATAATAATAATAATAATAATAATAATAATAATAATAATAATAATAATAATAATAATAATAATAATAATAATAATAATAATAATAATAATAATGATAATAATAATAATAATAATAATAATAATAATGATAATAATAATAATAATAATAATAATAATAATAATAATAATAATAATAGTAATAATAATAATTACAGTAATAATCATAATCATGATCATAATCATAATCATAATCATTAATGATGATAATGATAATGATAATAATAATAATAATAATAATAATAATAATAATAATAATAATAATAATAATAATAGTATTTTACTATATCTGAGGCGTACTGATGCAGCTAATGGCATATCCTCAACGGACATAAGCCTCCAGTACCCTTGTTCGAGGTCCTCCACCCCCCCGTGTCAGTCTCTCGCCTGATGATCGGGGCCACCGATGGAGCTCCTGAGGGCAAGACTGCACTAAGCCGAGGTTATTCCGCAGTCCCAGCAACCTCTTGCAAGACGTCACCGAATGTGCAAGTGCATACACCAAGCGCGGTTGCTAGAGCTGCCTCGAAACCCCACCCATAACAATCTGGTGTCTGCTGGGTCCTGGGCTATCAACCAGCATATGCGGAGTTTAAGATCTTTTACGCGCGCAACGACCCTCCTCCCCAGCATCTACCACCAAAGGGTTATGAGTTGGCGTCACAGTTTAACGCCTTGAGGCCATTGGGCTGGAACTCTGTTTAGCAAGTGTGACTAGGTTTTTTCATCGGGATTTCCCTTAAATATGTCACAGTCAACACTCCAAGGCAGATTTACTATATCTGAGGCGTACTGATGCAGCTAATGGCATAATAATAATAACAATAATAATAATAATAATAATAATAATAATAATAATAATAATAATAATAATAATAATAATAATAATAATAATAATAATAATAATAATGCTAATAATAATATGCTAATACGTATGAATACTTTGGAGCATAATAATAATAATAATAATAATAATAATAATAATAATAATAATAATAATAATAATAATAATAATAATAATAATAATAATAATAATAATGTATCTCCTGCCAATTGCTGAGCCAAAAGGCCATGTGCATCCAGTCCTCCATTCCATAAGGAAAGTCTTCACACCAATCGGTGGAATAAAGGAAGTGACGGCATAGAACATTACTCTAGGAGCTTTATACCAAGCAGCCCATGGAAAGGGACCGATGGCCTATGTACTCCCTAATAATAATAATAATAATAATAATAATAATAATAATAATAATAATAATAATAATAGTAATAGTAATAATAATAATAATAATAATAATACCATAATAATAATAATAATAATAATAATAATAATAATAATAATAATAATAATAATAATAATAATAATAATAATAATAATAATAATAATAATAATAATAATAATAATAATAATAATAATAATAATAATAATAATAATAATAATAATAATAATAATAATAATAATAATAATAATAATAATAATAATAATAATAATAATAATAATAATAATAATAATAATAATAATAATAATAATAATAATAATAATAATAGTGCTTCTCTGTCAATGGCTGATGCAAATCTGCACATGCGCCTCCATCGTCTCACCCGTGAGGGGAGTACGAAGAATTAACGATAGGCTCTAATGACATCCCCGCACGGGCAGTTCCAACACTTCCAGACAGACCGGTATGTTCAATGAAAATACTGGTGGCACCGATGGGAATCGAACTGGCGACAGGGCCCAGATGGTAGAACTTGACCAATGGGCTATCACGGTGTCCATAATAATAATAATAATAATAATAATAATAATAATAATAATAATAATAATAATAATAATAATAATAATAATAATAATAATAATAATAATAATAATAATAATAATAATAATAATAATAATAATAATAATAATAATAATAATAATAATAATAATAATAATAATAATAATAATAATAATAATAATAATAATAATAATAATAATAATAATAATAATAATAATAATAATAATAATAATAATAATAATAATAATAATAATAATAATAATAATAATAATAATAATAATAATAATAATAATAATAATAATAATAATAATAATAATAATAATAATAATAATAATAATAATAATAATAATAATAATAATAATAAATATAAAAATAACAATAGAAAGGATAAAAATAACAGTGGAAACATTATATAATAATATATATATTGATCTGTCATGGCTGAGCCCGAGGGCCATGCGCCTCCATCCCTCGACCCAACAGGGACTACAGTGAGTATGTTGGGGAGGGAAGAGTGACTCTAACCATCCTGCATAGAAGGCCCCAAAAGGAAGTCCCTACTACCCGCACAGTGTCGGGTACCTTGCAGGAAATCAACTACAAATGATTTATCTTCCCCGCGTGAGAGCTCCACGAGACTGGGTAGGTCCCGCATGGAGGTACTCACAGGGGTAGCAGACATTTCATGCGGTCTGCCAGCGCATGAGGACGTTTTGTGGTAAGTATCTGGGACGCCTCGAAACCCGTCACCACCCCTAGATCGCGGAATGTAAATACCCCTTTGATCCCACGTGGTGTATGTCTTATTAAAAACACAACGACATGGCCTCGGAACCAACACAACAACATAGCCTCAGAACCCACATCGACATAGCCTCGGAACCCACACAACAACAGAGCCTCGGAACCAACACGACAACATAGCCTCGGAACCAACACAACAACATAGCCTCGGAGCCAACACAACGACATAGCCTCGAAACCAGTGGGAAGAGGCCCAACCACCTCCTCTTCCCGTGGGGTGCCATACTGTGCACCCCTCCATTATATAATAATAATAATAATAATAATAATAATAATAATAATAATAATAATAATAATAATAATAATAATAATAATAATAATAATAATAATAATAATAATAATAATAATAATAATAATAATAATAGACTTATCAGTCAATTGGCCTTTGATCCTGTCGGACATGTGCCTCCATTGGTAGCACGGGACCGTTCGGTGACGCGGCTCCGCTCCAAAGACTCGACTGGCAGTGCAATGTGCAAATGAGCGTGCTGTGCATGTGCAAGTGGGTGCAAGGAGTGAGAGGAGTTATCTGCCGAGAAGAAGTCCGCGACGCTGCGCTGACCTCCACCTACAACAGATCTAGCCAGACATTCTACCTGACTAGGCCTTCCCCTCCTTCTACCCACCTCCTGAACGACCGTGAGGTCGATCACCTCCTCCTCCTCCTCCGCCCCCTCTGCCTCCCTGGTCTGCGCCTCCAACTCCTCCCACTCCTTCCAGATGGTGGCAACAAACCTTCCTAACTCCTCCTCCACCTCTTCTGGGACAGGGATAAACAAAACGCCGAGCATCGCCGCCATCTTTTCATCCTCCCCCTTCAGCCATTCCTCTTTGAAGAGCCTCATCTCCTCCTCTGCCTCCCGCAGTTCCCTGTGATAAAGCCCTCCTCGATTCAGCATGAGGGGCTGCCGGGCTTGCGCCTCATCGATAAACTTAAACAGTGCCTCACGAGAGCTCGCAAACGTTGGGCAATGCAGCAGGAAGTGACGTAACGACTCGTTAACCTCAGTGCCACACAAGGCGAAACAGCTTGAGCAGTCCGGCGAGCATGAGCCAAATTTGGATCGGTAGAGGCGAAGGCGATTGTTGCAGCTCAACAATCGCCTTCTGATGAGGTTGTGACTTCCCCCCTCCAGCGCCCGCCAACGTGGGAAAGCAGAGCGGGAAGACATCTGGCTAAGCAGCACCCTAAGCCCATCAGAGGGCTTAGCCTGCCGCTCCCAGCCAGCTACTTCCTGCCGGACAGACCATTGCTTTACCACCTCGTTCCAGTTCGCCAGAGCGGCCCGCCAGTCCTTATCATCTACCGTGCCATCTTCGTTCACGACCCGCTTGAGCGCATCCAAGCCCTCCCGCAGCCTGTGATCTGCTAAGATCAAATTTTCCGTATCTTCCTTCCATTTGCACCGACCCGTGTTGTAAAGCCTGCGTGTTAGCGCTGTGTTGCCCAGTAACTCGATGCGCCCTAGGAACCGAAGCCGGGCCGCCTTGGCAAGGATGCTAAAACTCGGCGTGCGGCCTAAACCCCTGGTGATGCAGCCGCTTGTGCGCGTACCAACACCCAAGATGACCCGCAGGGGCGCTACCAACGCGCCCTCCAGCTTACTCAGCTTGTTGGCGCCCGGCAGATCCCAAAAAGCCGATGCGTAAAGCAACTTTGCGCCAACCATTTGCTGCCAATTCATCAGCCGAAGACGCGCTGGAACTTCATGGGCAATCCAGAGGGGGTAGCAGGCAGCCGTTCCCGCTACAGTGATTTCCGCCGCCCGCTTCGCTTGCGGTTTATCGGAGAGGGTGTCCGTGAGCAGAACTCCCAGGTATTTGTAGTGGTCGGTGACGTTGAGAACCTTGCCCCGGAACCTCACGCATGGGGGCGACTTTTTTGACTTGGCGTGCCCGTATATCGGCATGACTTCTGTCTTGCCCGGTTTCAGGTTGATTTCAAGCCGATAGTCCTCCACGAATGTCGCCACGACATTTACAATCTGTTGAAGCTCCGTGACACTATGCGCAATTACCGCAACGTCGTCGGCGTAAAGCAGGGTCCGTATGTCTTCGATGCGGTTGAGGTCCTCGATTTCGGACCGTTAGCTCATCCATGAAGACGTTGAACAGCGACGGTGACAACGGCGACCCTTGCTGAACTCCCATCTCTTCCAGCACTTCACCAGTGAGTTCGCCATCGACTAGCACTCGCGATGACGTTCTTCGGTAAAAACGCCGCAGAATGCGATAGAACTTGCCCTGTACCCCCATCTGGGTTAGCCTCTGAAACAACCCGGCCCGCCAAACCGTAGGGAATGCCTTTCTCAGATCCACGAACAAAACGAAAGAACGGAGGCCAGCTTGTTGTCTAAGGCGCAGACACTCCTTAAGGACAAAAATCTGGTCCCCCGTACTACGTTTTGGCCGGAACCCACCCTGCTCTGGGCGAAGCCTGCCCGGCTGATCGATGAAAGCCGTAAGCCTCGCCGCCATAAGGGACAGATACATCTTACCCAGACAGCTCAGAATCGCGATGTCTCTCCAATTTTCCGGATCGGATGGGTCGCCTCCTTTTGGGATGTTGACGATAATCGTTTTGCCCCAGTCGCTGGGGGTGTATTCGCACGATTTCAACCAGTTGAAGAAGCGCACCAGAAAGCTCACAATCCGCGTGCCTCCGTACTTGAGCATCTCGTTCTTGATCTTATCCGGTGAGCACGCTTTGTGATTCTGGAGATTTTCCTGGCAGAGCTCCACTTCCTTCTCGGTGTAATCATAGTCCAGCGGGCCCGTCTCAGTCCGGATCTCCTCGGCTTGCGCCATGGCCTCGAATTGGTCGCGCAGGTTGTCGTTATACTGGAAGGTTTCGCGGGCCTTCCGCTCGGGCTCAATCCGCGCTGCTTCCTCATCAGAACCGACTTCCTCTACACATGCATCCTCCAAAAACTGGTTTTCTTTGGGGACCACCATACGTCGGCGGTATTCTTCCCATTCTTGTAGTTTTTCCCGGAGTGTGCATGCCAGAGTGCCATCGGGCTTCCGAACAGGAGCAGAAGCGTTCGACCGCCGAACCCCGCCCAAACGCTTTGACAGCTTCCAGTACGTGGCCATGGTAGCGCTCCTGAAGTTGGCAGCGGTGTCATTCTGGACCCGCTTCCACGCTTGCTCCTTCTTCTCCTTGCATAACCTTCTGACCGCCTTCCTCGCTTCTTTATATCTTTGCCAGGCCTCTCGGTTGGCCTCATTCCTTCGCCAGAGGCCGTATGCCTCTCTCCGTCGCGCAATCGCTTCCCTAAGACTCTCATCAAACCATGCATTAGTAAACCCTGGCCTAATCACCCGAACTCCCAAGACCTTCACGGCTGCGCCCGTGAAAGCTCGGACCACTAAGCTAGCGACCCTATCTACCTCCTGCTGAAGCTCATCCGGGTCCTCCACTGCTGATAGATCTGGGAGGCCATCTGGCAACAGCCCCGATATACCAGCTGCAAAGGTCTCGTCGTACTTCAACCTAAGCTTAGACAGCTCACTCTCCTTACCCTCAACTACCCTGCCTATCAAGCGCTCTGCCTTGAATGCTTTGTACCTCTTTACCTGCTTTTTGGGGGGTGGCTGTCCCCCCCAGACCAGTTCCGCCCACACAGCTTTGTGGTCGGTATCAAGGTCTACCTCGTCGACGCCGAAGCTTGCCTCCTCCGCCAGCTCGGAAGAAACGCAGATGTAATCCAGTAGATGCCTTCGTCCACCTACATTTTCCTGCCTAGACCACCAATATTTGTCCCCCCGTGGTTGCGAAAACCCACTGAGATTGCGCAACCCCGTGGCAACAAGCATCGCAGCCAGCAACTCACCATTCTCACTCCTAACCCCTCTACCCCTCCCATCTATCTCGCCAAAGAGGCCCACCACTCCCTCCTCCCGCGCTATTCTGGCGGGCCCCAGCTTAGCATTAGCATCACCAACCGTAACCACATGACCTTTGGTGGCGAAGTAGGAGACGGCCGCCTGCCACGCCTCATAGGCTGCAATAGATTCCTCTCGTTGATTTTCTTGGGGGAAGTAGCCGTTGCCGACGAACACATCCGACGCCGTCGCGCTCCCAGACGACAGCCTCACCCACAATTGCTGTGGGTGTGGAACAGGCGCCTGTACAATGGTAGCGCACGGTGCCAGATAGTTGGCCACCAACGTCAAGACCCCCCCCAAGAGACGCGAGCCCGCACCAGTTGCAGCCGCTTTGCCGAGGACTGCGAAGCCGTCGACTTGGAGCTTCTCCACCTTCTGCGACGATAGGTTGTGCTCCTGGACTCCGACGATCACCCAGCCTCGCTCCTTGTAGTGCTCCGGCCATTCCCCAAAGCCTGGGCTATCCGCACCCACTTTGCCTTGCCAATTATGTGAGGCCACCCTCAGTGGGAAGCCTTTCACAAATTGGGAAGAACGAAGCTGATGCCGATGCCTGCGCTTCGGTTGAGCCCGCCTGGAGCCCTCCGCCACCCTCCACGGCCCATCCTGCACCCTCCGCCCCAGCTCCTCCAGCTCCCGCATCCCGCCCCACTCCGCCAAGGGAGATTCACCGCTTGAGGCTTCGCCCTGGGGCTCGTCGACTTCCACGTCGAGCACCCAGTAGCCAAATCCCTGCTTGCGAAGCTCCCTCTGCATCTCTACATACTGGGCACCTCCCCGTGCAGCCCGCTGCTTCTCTCTTTCCCGGAAAGTCCTACCCGTCGCAACGTGAACCTTTCCCGTGAAGAACTTACGCTCCCGCAGCAGCCGCACCATCTTCTCCGCCTCCTCACAAGACGCACATTTAATCCGCAAATGTCGCCCACTACCTCTGCCCGCGAATTCCACCTCGACTTCCCCGAGACCGAGAATTCGGAGCTCTCGCGCCATGACCACTGTCTGAGAGACATGCGATAGCCCCCATACTATGCAACATCTCTTATCCAGCTCATTTCGTACCTTCCTCCGCCACCTCCTCGGTGGCGGTACCGCTTGCCACACGCCGTGACCAGACCTTTCCGGACGTGACTTCTCTTCCGAGGTTGGGGAGGGTGATCGAGATGCAGCAGGATTGCTGGCTCTACGTGATTCAGGTTGCCCGTCAGGTACGCGAGCACTCGACCACCCCACCCCGGCCGAGTAGCCATCGCCACCCGCAGGCGCACTCCCACGGGGAACGTCTAAACCTGAAGGATTACCGCCTTGACCCATAGGGCCAGCACTAGCGGCCGCGCTCTTCGCATAAGAACCTGACATAAGTGGTATGGGACCCCGGTGCCGCATTGATCGAGTTGTAAACTCGATAAATGAGGACCCAGGTGGGGTTATTTAAAGCTCAACCCTTAAAAAGCATACGTGTATGTATGTATAGGAATACACACAAACACTCACCTGCATCCGTAACCAGGCACGAGGCAGACCCGCTGTGCATCATCGAGGTAGGTGTCGTGGCAAACCACCCTGCGTCCGATAAACGCTGCAAGTGAGTCATCTACCGAGAGCACAGAGTGACAGGCCCGTGCACGTATACCCACCACCCCATAACCCTCCGCCAGAGCAACCCCATGGCATCCGCAGGATGAGCACGAAGAGTGCTGAGAGAGAGGGTGAGCCAGGAGCCCCGCTCCGGTCCGTCGTTACTTAGGTCATTTAGTCGTTTCAAGGCTTGTGGTAAGGTGTAGGGCCTCTCGCCTTCGTACAAACTCCGACCGACAGTAGTTTGGTTGACCATCCTTCGCGGTGACCCTCTGAACACAACCCCCTCCCCCAGTGCCCACCCCTTGTAATTCCAGAGGCCACCCCGAGCCAAGAGCCATGAGTATGATAGCAACTCACATGAGTTACTCTCAGTAATTGGGACCCGTCTCATAAATCAATGGAACGCTTATCGTGCGCCCCTCATAGGCTCAGCCCGCCCATGTGAAAGCTAGGCCTCGCCCAAAGCAAAGCAAAGCAAAGCAACAACAACAACAAAAAAAAAAAAAAAAAAAAAAAAGAAAGAAAAAAAAAAAAGAAAAAAAAAAGAGAGAGAGAGAGAGAGAGAGAGAGAGAGAGAGAGAGAGAGAGAGAGAGAGAGAGAGAGAGCGAGCGAAAGCGAGGCCGCCGTGGCTCGCCCGCAATCCAGCTGGGTGCACCTCGTCACAACCACTCATCGGCGTGAGCTCATAGCTGTGTGCGACATAGGTACAAGAGCAAGAGGAGAAACAGTGTGCCAGCGTGGATGTGTGGGTGAGGCAGTGCGGTGAGGCAAAGCAGCGATGCCAGTCGAATCCCTGGAGACGGAACCTAGCATCAAAAACATCGTATAAGTCTACCCCAGGCCTCCATCCACCGAGTGGTGAGCTCGATAAAAGAAGACCCGAGTGGGGTTATTTAAAGCTCAACCCTTAAAAAAGCATAAACATGTACGCCGCCAGGAACCCAACAACAATAACATAGCAGCCAGGAACCCAACAACAATAACATAGCAGCAGGAACCCAACAACAATAACATAGCAGCCAGGAACCCAACAACAATAACATAGCAGCCAGGAACCCAACAACAATAACATAGCTTCCGTAACCAGCCTTCAGGAACCCGCCTCAGTTACCCGCCCCCGTAACCAGGTCAGAGACGTGACGTACTATGCATCATTGAGGTGTCGTGGCAAGCCACCCTGCGTCCGATAGAAGCTACAAAAGAGTCATCTACCGAGAACACTAAGTGACAGGCCCGGTCACATGCACCCAACACGTCCCGACCCTCCGCCAGAGCATCCCCATGGCATCCGCAAAGTGAGCACGAGGGGTTCTGGGAGAGAGGGTGAGTCAGGAGCCCCGCGTCCAGGCAGTCGCTACTGTGGCAGTTGAGTGATTTCAAGGCTTGTGGAAATGTGTGGAGCCTGTCGCCTTCATTCCCACTCATACCGACAGTAGTTTAGTTAACCAACCTGTCCAGTGACCCACTGAGCCCAACCCCCTCCCCTCAGATAACCCCCACCCCCCGCACCCCGAGTGATACCAGAGGCCACCCCGAGCCAAGAGCCGTAAGCGTGGTGAGAGAGCTTCTCTCAGTAAAAGTTTCCGTCTCATGAATCAGTGGAGCACTGATTATGTACCCCTCATAACAAGCTGCCAACGGCCCCAACCCCGCCGTGTGGCGGTGACACCCAACCATGTATTGGTGCCCCCCAAATAATAATAATAATAATAATAATAATAATAATAATAATAATAATAATAATAATAATAATAATAATAATAATAGTGCTTCTCTGTCAATGGCTGATGCATTTCTGCACATGCGCCTCCATCGTCTCACCCGTGAGGGGAGTACGAAGAATTGACGATAAGCTCTAATGACACCCCCGCAAGGGCAGTTCCAACACTTCCAGACGGGCCGGTATGTTCAATGAAAATACTGGTCCAGAAATAGACCGGTATGTTCAATGAAAATACTGGTGGCACCGACGGGAATCGAACTGGCGACAGGGCCCAGATGGTAGAACTTGACCACTGGGCTATCACGGTGTCCAAATAATAATAATAATAATAATAATAATAATAATAATAATAATAATAATAATAATAATAATAATAATAATAATAATAATAAAATAATGATAATGATAATGACAATAGTGCTTCTCTGTCAATGGCTGATGCATTTCTGCACATGCGCCTCCATCGTCTCACCCGTGAGGGGAGTACGAAGAATTGACGATATGCTCTAATGACACCCCCGCAAGGGCAGTTCCAACACTTCCAGACGGATCGGTATGTTCAATGAAAATACTGGTCCAGACGGATCGGTATGTTCAATGAAAATACTGGTGGCACCGACGGGAATCGAACTGGCGACAGGGCCCAGATGGTAGAACTTGACCACTGGGCTATCACGGTGTCCAAGATAATGACAATAATAATAATAATAATAATAATAATAATAATAATAATAATAATAATAAGAATAAGAATAAGAATAAGAATAAGAATAATAATGATAATAATAATGATAATAATAATAATAATAATAATAATAATAATAATAATAATAATAATAATAATAGTGCTTCTCTGTCAATGGCTGATGCATTTCTGCACATGCGCCTCCATCGTCTCACCCGTGAGGGGAGTACGAAGAATTGACGATAAGCTCTAATGACACCCCCGCAAGGGCAGTTCCAACACTTCCAGACGGGCCGGTATGTTAGTAATAATAATAATAATAATAATAATAATAATAATAATAATAATAATAATAATAATAATAATACTATATCTGAGGCGTACTGATGCAGCTAATGGCATATCCTCAACGGACATAAGCCTCCAATACCCTTGTTCGAGGTCCTCCACCCCCCCGTGTCAGTCTCTCGCCTGATGATCGGGGCCACCGATGGAGCTCCTGAGGGCAAGACTGCACTAAGCCGAGGTTATTCCGCAGTCCCAGCAACCTCTTGCAAGACGTCACCGAATGTGCAAGTGCATACACCAAGCGCGGTTGCTAGAGCTGCCTCGAAACCCCACCCATAACAATCTGGTGTCTGCTGGGTCCTGGGCTATCAACCAGCATATGCGGAGTTTAAGATCTTTTACGCGCGCAACGACCCTCCTCCCCAGCATCTACCACCAAAGGGTTATGAGTTGGCGTCACAGTTTAACGCCTTGAGGCCATTGGGCTGAATAATAATAATAATAATAATAATAATAATAATAATAATAATAATAATAATAATAATAATAATAATAATAATAATAATAATAATAATAATAATAATAATAATAATAATAATAATAATAATAATAATAATAATAATAATAGTGTATCTCCTGCCAATTGCTGAGCCAAAAGGCCATGTGCATCCAGTCCTCCATTCCATAAGGAAAGTCTCCACACCAATCGGTGGAATAAAGGAAGTGACGGCATAGAACATTACTCTAGGAGCTTTATACCAATCAGCCCATGGAAAGGACCGATGGCCTATGTACTCCCTAATAATAATAATAATAATAATAATAATAATAATAATAATAATAATACTAGTAATAATAACACCGGTAAAAGAAACCATAAAAGTAAAGTAAAATAATAATATAAATATGAGGGAAGAGGAAAATCCCATTGAAAAGCCTGAACAGAATAACTATGGTGAAGAGGGAAAGGGAAGAGAAGAGAAAGGAAACTAACTAACCAACAAGAGGAGGAAAAAATTAGAAAGTCCCATAATCGTATTGCCACGTGGTCGCCAGAAGACTTCCATCTTCGCTCCGTCGTAGAATTTCCTTCGACTCCGACAATCAGTTAGTCGAGTTGCTAAATTAAGAGGCCCCAGGAATCGTATCCTGAGGCCAAGGGAATGGGGAACCAACTTACCAACACACTAACCCCACCCATCGACTGGCGTACTGAGAGCTGATTATCGAACAGGAGGCGAACGACTTGGTAGCGCCGGTGAGTTGCTTAGGAAATCCTGGACCCACGACCATCGTGCACGGAAAGACGTATTCTCCATCCAGTCAGGCCATTGTGTAGACGCTCGAAACACTTTCCTTATTTCGGACCAGATCTTGTTCGGGAGATCAGTCGGGATAGTGCCATCTCGAACACGCTTCTAGAGTATCTGACCTCCACAAAAAGGCGTAGAACCGATTCGGCAAGTAGCTGCTGGTTGGAGCATTGGGCACTGAAAAGAGTAAGCATACCAATCACGGTGCCAATCAGGATTTCCCGTCTCGTAAAGGAATCCATTGGTGGCAAGCGAGGGAACCTCGTTCTGTTTTCCGTCATCATCGATGTCCAACTTTTGAAGTGTGGCCGGGACAGGTACGACTCATAGATGTCAACAGGAATTACGAGGTCATATCCAGCAAAGACAATTGAATAGTGCCCTTGGTTCGGGTAAATCGGATCTTCCTCGAGCTCTAGCCCACCCGTGTACAATTGGTCGTCTGATTAACTCTTCTTATCGCCCGACTGTCGGATAAGCGAAAGCAGTAGATGGAGCACTGGATGGTCAACTGACAAAGCGGTCATCAGTAGCAGGTCATCTACTTGACGAATTCCATATATGGCTGGTCGTAGAAGTTGGGGAACTCGGGTCGAGATTGCGATGTGCTCATCAACCATGCACTTCATAACCGCCAGCTGGGCCGAGAGGTATCCGCCGATCGGGCAGCCGTGGAGTTGGGTGAATACGGAATCTCCCATAGAGAAATAAGTATTCGCTAGATCAAAGCGGACTATTCGCGTGATGTCATCGAACGAAAAGAAAAAGAAATCTGCCGTCGCATTCCCCCTCTTCTATCCCTCTTCGAACCGTAGCTTACTGTCCGCACCCATCCATGCTTGTTTCGAGATTTGGAAAGCATCGCAGAACGTAGCTGAGCGTTTATTATCCCTTATGAAGATTTTCATCGCTGTGAGGGCAAAAAGAACGGAGTGGATGACTGATTCATGTGACAGCCATGTGAACATCTGCTTCACATCGAACTGAAAGACGGACACGCGGCTTTTCCCATCGAAGTTGCGGAAGCGAGTTGTAGCTCGGGTAAGATGGTGCATGAGTTTCGATAGATCGTGAAGATTAAAGTGTAGTAACACGCCGTCAAGCTGGAGAATGATAAACTGCAGGACGCGGCTCAGGTTGCGAAGTACGCTGCGCCATGGTGAGCGTTTTTGGTTGCAAACTAGCCGGGTCTTTTCATATGGAGACTTGTCTTTCGGGAAGACAATAACGCAATGAATTTAGATCGTCTCCGGTTAAGGCGGCCAAACTGTTCGAAGTTATTGGCCTTATATAGGCGAATGAATTCCTCCCGAAGGGTAGCTGCGGTCGACGGGGATCTCACGAACGCGGGGCAGTCTACGACCTCCTTCCACATACGTTGATATGTTAACACTGGACACTCGACCCATAGAGAGTTGCCGTTCTTATCCAAAGACTGGGTTATGAGCGGGCTCAGGCTATCACGGCACAGAAACACTTGATCCATGGTGACAGTGGCATGTTCCTGGTCCTGCCAACGGATGATGGCATCGTTGATAGATCGAAAGAGGTAATCAATATCGTCATGCGATGTTCCGGCGAACTTGAGACGGGTTCTCAGTGCACGGCGATGGGAGTGTACGAGTTCCGCTGCGCTTCGGGCCAGTTTCTCGGAACGTGTTGCCGATGTATCGTCATAGGGTCTGATGCCAAGAACTCTATCGATCCCGGCTAAAAAACTCATTATTGCTTTGCGGACGATGACCTCGATGCTAGGTGACCATGCGCTACTTAGTTGTCCTATTACTCCTGGGAGGCCCGGCATGTCGGATAAGCGACCGGAGAAGTGGGGGGTTGCCACCAGGTGTTGCCATGACTGGCAAGTACAAACGGGTGGTTGTGGTTGCTTCATCGAAAAAACGAACTTGGACGTATGGGCCACATGGTTGAGAAGAATGCTTGCTAATCGTCGGGGGTTTCTTGTGGGCTATCTTGGTGAGAGGCGCAAGGAACTTTCTGACAGCATAACAAGGTTTGTAGAGTCTAAGTAGGATAGTGGGGAGTGTGCGGGCGAATACACGGGCGATGTCGCCGCCGTGACCGTGCTCACCCCTTTGCCGTTAGTACAAGTAAGTGTAGAGTTTCGTTCGAGTAAGGTAAGGTAAGGTAAGGGGCAAGGTAGGTTTGTTTGTTAGTGCGTGTGAGCTGTGCTCACTTTGGAGGTTCTTGTGACTTAGTTAGATTGTGGTGCGGAATTGGTTGTAGTTGCGTGGTAACGGATGTAGTTCTGTTAGAGTGAAAGGTTAAGTACGGCCAGTGAGAGAAAAATTACAAGTTGATATGCGGGTGAAAGGGAAAATTGTCAAAGTAAAAAGGTAAATTGCCCAGTGCACCTGGGATGGGAAATAACTGGTAAAATTTGGAAAAAGTTTTGATTAGCGACTAGTATACGTATTTTGCATTAAATTCATCAGTAAAACGTATTAGTGAATTTTACAGTTCCTTTGTGAATTTATTAGTTCCCCCGGTTAGTCATACCGGGAGGCTGCGGGGCATGAAAGGGTTATAATATATGGTAAGGATACGTATTGGGGAGGTTGTAAGTTATGAGTTCAGTATACGGTGTGAGGTTAAATGTAGGTAGTAGTGACTATGATATTCTGGTTGCCATGAGTCGGTAGCTTGTGGGAAGGTCTTTCTCAAGAACTGCCACTGTTCGGCATATGTTAGCGTACTGCGCAGATCCTCCGGGAGGTAGACAAAGGTCCGGATCACGATGGCGAGGTCACTCCATTCTTCGGGGCAGAGACGGTAGACACGATCAAGTGCAGTTTTCCATACGGAGCATGGATAGGGAATTTCAACCATGAGTTGTAGTGCAGCTGATAGGAGAAGGTTTTCTGAGTTAGTTTGGCGTGCAAAGTTTGCTAGCATTCCCACGAGAGTTGCATGCAGTATAGTACGATCGATATAGGGAGAGTATGTTGGGAGGCGCGGCATAGGTTGAGAGTTGAGAGACATCATATATTTCCAGTTTTGAAGAGTGGTCGGATGTTGAATCCAAGGGATGGGTTTCGTTGTAGTTGTATGGCTGCTCCAGCAAAGTCTACTTCGTAGGCATCATTTACCGGCTCAAGTATGTTTTCTTCTAGTTCGAGGCCGCCTGGATAGGCATGAGGTTGCGAAGGTGATTCAGTTGTGGTACCGGAGTCACGTATTGCTTGAAGAATTTTCTGGTCTTCTTTCATTTCCAGTTCGTCATCCCAGTTTGCCAGCATAAGTAAAAGGAGGTCGTCAATTTGACGTATGCCATAGATGCGTTTTCTGGATAATGGTGTGAGCAACGTACGGATTAAGACTGCTTCATCGCACATGCATTTCATTTGCGCAAGGGGGGCGGAGAGATATCCGCCGATCGGGCATCCATCCTTCTGAACGAAGACAGCATCACCAAGAGTAAAGTGGGAGTGAGTAAACTCCAGTGATACGATGTTGATTATATCGTTGAATGTGAAGGCGATGTAGTCTTGTGGAGCATAGTTGCGATTCCATCCAATTATCATATTTGCCATTTTGTTTGATGGTCTTGGAGATATATACAACCGGTTTCCAGTTTCTCGATTTGGGTGATTGGAAGATGATATGGGCAAGGGCAAAACGTAAGGATTGCATTGTGCTGGATTGGGCTAACCACGTGAACATCTGTTTCACATCAAACTGGAAAACTTTTATCGTACGTTTGGAGTCCTTATGGTCGTCGTCGTTAGAGATGGTATGGTAAGCGCGATTGAGGTGAGAGCGTATCTCATCAAGTCTGTTCAGATTGAAGGTGCGTACGCGATGGGAGATTTCAATGGTAAGGAAGCTAAGAATTTTTCCCACTCTCCTTAGGATCGAGCGCCATGGGGATCGGGCTCGATTGCAATCAGTCTGGTTTTGTTGGGGGGATCTTTGTTTTTAGGTAATAGAGTAGTTGAGTGGATTGCGGCTTTGCGGGTGCGAAGAGATCCAAATCGTTGGAGGTTGTGCTTCTCGAAGTCTGTTCGGTATGCTTGTAGTAGTTCTTTCCGATCCGCATTAACGTAGAGGAACGAGGGTGCTTTGATTACTTCCTTTTGTATGCGCTCCCAGGTTAGGACTGGGCATTCAACCCATAGTTGATTGCTGTTTTTATCGAGGGCTTGGACCACCATTCGGGAGAGGCGTATTCGTGCTTGCTGGATGTCTTTCTCCGTGACTGAGTTTGGAGGCGGGTTAGGGCAGGTTTCGCTCAGAGTTTTGTATTTGTCAATGAGGCGACCGAGTCGATATTTGTTGTGGTGTGGCAGTTTTTCAGCCATTGTGAAGAGAAGGTTTATCCAGGTTTTGCAGTCGAGTTCCGCTGAAGTCGCTGCGTTACGCTTGTTGTCGGTATTGGTTTGGAGACGTTCAAAGTCAATAGTAGGAAGGCGTAAGGCAGTTTGGATTCGTTTCACGAAGGTAATGGTAGACTTGAGAAGTGACTTAGGATAAAACCGGGTGTGGGATGTGGTATTGTGGATGCGCTGAGTTTACCTATCTTTCCCGAGGTTCCTTTTTGTGATGCTAGACGAAAAGAGGCATGTGATGTCCAGATGCTCGTATTCCAGCTTCGACAAGTACAGGCGGGCTTTTTCATCGTATGTTGTTGGAGTTTAAAGTGTGCAAGGTGTCTCGGGGCATCGATAAGGCTTGAAGCGATAGAGGCAGGTTTCTTGTAGCTGACTTTGCATAGGGAGAGAAGGGTTTTCCTCATGTTTTTGTCGGAGAGGAAGATGCGCAGAATAATTCCTTGTAGGGTGCGAAGAGTTCTCCCGTTCACGCACATCCTATCGTTCGTCTCCATGATGTAGGTTTTGCTGGACAGGATCAGGGGGTGTTTCCTTCGGAAGTGATGCGACAACACGTTACATGCATAGAGTTTCTTTCGGTGGTTTTCGATGTTATTCGCTTGTTGCCATATGCGTAATGCCTGGTATGCGGTTGCTCTGCGTAAGTGTGTGATCCAACGGTAAGGGTGGTATGCTATAAGTTCAACGTGCAGTTCCTCTGTTAATTCGAGAATTGCTCCCGAGTTCGATAGGCGTAGTAAGCAGTGGACTTCAGGTTTGGTCAGATGGCATCGGGCTGCTGTCGAGCGTAGTAATACGTATGGTTGCCTTGTTGATATTTCAGATCCTGAGATGTAGTCCCAGTCGTTTAAACCATGCCCATGGCAATGTTTTCGGAGTTGAAAGATAGTATTAGGGTCAAGGTCGTCAAAGATGGCAGAAAGGGAGTGGCGTATGAGCGGGGGTCCTTGCTAAAAAAGGTAAGGTTGCTGGTATGTCGTTGAGCGTTGGCAAGACTTCTGCATTGCATAGAGCCTACGGTTGGGTGATCGTAGTCGCATACTTCATGTGGGAATACAGGTCGATGGCGAGAGAAGGGTCTTTGGATTTCGTTGGTGTGAAATGTTGCTGAGGGATAAGCTCTACGTCTCATGTTGAGGGTCGGCTTTAGCCAGGCGATGAACTTCGATTCCATACTTCGTCGGTTGGTTCGGGCTGAGTCTTGTTCCATCTTGTTCCTGAACGCGGGAGGGGTCCCATTAGGAGGAGGGGTATGGACAAGAAGCGGTGCATTCCCAATTGGTTGCCCACGGATAGGAGACGGGTTTGTCCTGGTTGGTGTTTGTTCGAGGTATTGAAGTTTCGCATTCCTCTTAATTCTGACTTCATTCTCTTTTCCCATTGGAAGGACTCACCTATGTAGCTATGGACTGTGCCCGGAGCGATGATGCCGTAGATAGTCTGCATTCTTCCAGGGTCCGGTATAGCAAACGGTAAAGCTGCTCTGTTATGGCGTTGTAGTAGATAGAGCATGGGTTTGAAGCGGCGGAGGGCAGGGTCAGTTTTGTTGAAGGTAAGAGCTGCGATTAGTATGTAATAGGTTGTTTTCATAAGGGGCGTGTATGCAGACCAACGAATTCTTCTTGACTTGATGAGGGCTAACTTTGCGTTGAGGAGCTGTGTGCTGAGTAGTCGGAAGAGTTTTCTGGCGATGGCGAAGTTAGTGGACATAGTTGTGGAGTGCCGCTGAGCGTCAGTAAGGGTCCATTCTGTTAGTTTTGTTAGGTAGCGTATTCTATTTTTGAATTTACGGAGAGTGTGTAGTGACGCTTCAATCCAGCGGAAGCACTCCAGACATCCCTAGTTCGTCTTCTTTGCATTCTTCTCCTTTCTTGTACGCTTCCGGTCGGATGTGCGTGTACTCGTTGGAGACAGGGCAGAGAGGGCTAGGCTGGCTGGTTTCGCAGGGGTGGACTCCTTAGGGGCTGTCTTGGGTTGTTCAGTTTTTTGTTCCGGGTCACTCTTGCTTGTCTGTTCTGATTCTTCAGCTTTGCCATCCTCCGTTTTCTTTTCAGTGTCTTGTGGGGATAGTTGCTTCGGGTCGGTTGCTTCCTTTGCTAGTTGGGCAGTCTTGTCCGGTGTGCCAATAGAAGGTGCAGGTGTTGGCGGTATCTCATCCTTGCTGGAGTCACCGGCGGCATGTTCGGATGGAGTTTGAATGTTGGATTGGTTCGTCTTGTTCACAGCCTCCAGTGATTGCGTTGATGAGCTGCTGCTGCTGCTGCTGCTGCTGCTGCTGCTGTCGCCGGTGGCTGTCAGAGATGGGTTGGGGCAAGGGGGTGCGTCACGGATAGCACTGCTCACTACAGACGAGACAGGCGTTGTAGTGGGTCCTTCGGGAGTGGGGTTGCTAGTGTTGATATCTAGGATATTATTGTTTGCTGCAGTACCTTGTTGCGTTGTTGCTATTGTTGCTGCTCCTCGAGCGAGTTTCAGAAGTTCTTCGATTGCTGGTAGATTCGATAGAAGTGTCAGCAGTGTTTGCTTGTTATCTCCAAATTGGAGTGTTGGCAGTTGGTCCGCTTCAGTGACTTTTGCAGGGGTCTGGGTTGCCGACGATGACGACGATGATGATGACGACGAGGATGCCGAGCTCGTTGCGTTTGGGGTCGAGCAAGCTGCATTGACTTGACGTCGGGCTATAGTTCGGGGCATTGGTAAGTTAGAGAAGTTAATAGGATTGGGCAGTGACCTCGCTTGGATTTTGGCTTGCTTTTGTGAGAGGCGGAGATGTTCGGGTCGAGGGTCATGGCCTAGAGCAAGAAACAGTTGTGCATCATCTGCTCTAATATCAGGTTCATCGTCATCGGCAGAGTCACCAGAGGTATAGTAAGCTGAGATCTTAGTAAGGGGCAAGGGTTGTCG
Source organism: Paulinella micropora (assembly GCA_019918135.1). Lineage (NCBI taxonomy): Eukaryota > Cercozoa > Imbricatea > Euglyphida > Paulinellidae > Paulinella > Paulinella micropora. The sequence continues at coordinate 156,091 of WBZZ01003734.1, read as the reverse complement.
TGGGAAAAGTAAGTCATGGGAATTGCGAAACCGGGCAGAAGAGACCGCTGTGTCATCGTCTTCATCATCTTCTTCTTCCTGTAGATGCCATGCTTCTTTTGATGGTGCTATAGTTTCTTTCGTTGGTAGGAAGGGCATCTGCGATGGTGGCGGGGATGGTGATCCAGAGCGCGAGCTATAGGTCAAAGGCAAAGGGGACATATTTGTCATAGTTTTGTAAGTAGGGTAAGTTATGGCAGAATCAGTGGCTGTCAAGATTTGTTTTCGGTTGTGTTTCGTTGTCAACCTCGATGAGCTGCTTGTCTGAGAGTCAAGTTCCAGAGTCTCGTCGTTCTTCGCCTTTTCTGATTTCTGGTCGTCTGAGGCAATGGGCGCGTTTCCAGAGTTGAGTTGAGTTTCGGTGGTCTCGTCATTTGTCTCCTTCTTGCTCTTCTTGGTTGGCCTTGCCACGTTTGAAAGGGTAGTTCGGTCTTTGCGCCTTACGAAGATTCAACCTTGCAACCAAGCTCAAAACAAAGCAGTGAATTCAACTCTCGCTACTCACAACGACAACATGACCAAACTCGTTCACGCTCTCAGTCAGCCTCCACTACTACTACTTCTCCAAAGAAGCCAGAGGACGTCGCCCCATTCAACACTCCTGACCCTTATGGGAAAAGTATGAGACGCATATTCAAAGACAGAGAACAAGAAAAGAAAAACCAGCAGCAACAAACACGACAAGAACGATCACGTAACAAACATCGGCCCTCCCCACTGCACTACGACCGTATAGCTAGTCTAGATGTCTGCCACACTACTCTCTTCATGAAGTTCACCAGTGGACAAGCCCGCGATTGGAAACACACACTAAGTCAGAAGATCGATCTGGGTGCTGACAGCAATCAAGAACAAAGAGACGAGGAACGAATTCTCGAATGGCTGAACTTTCCTGTATCACGAACAGTCCCTCGCCCTCCACCACTCATTCCCTTCTATGAAGGAGCACACCGTGCCTTTATCGAAACTCTTTGGGCTCAGATCCCTGACACCTCACCCACCAATATCAAACGAACAGCCCTGAACAAAGCCTTGGTTGAAGCAGCTAGAGCTGCTCACGTACGTTTTCCAGAGGATACGGAACTGCAATGCATTTCGTTTGACGGGATGATCCACTTGCTTACAAAGAACGGATACTGGTCTTGGAAACTAGTGGCACACCTATACGACCGCCTACATGCTGTCCAAATCTCTCCCGACCGTGAAGCAGGCACACAAGAGAATGCAGCTCTCTCTCCGCCAATAAAATTAGACGGCATTCATACTTCTACAAGATTTCTAGCCTCTGGTTTGATACCCTCAAGAAGTCTGTACTACAGCAGCAGCATCAGTGGAGAATGGGTGACGCACTCAATGACTGCCTCGCAAAAGCACTTCTCTCAATGCTAACCTGCATTGAAACACACTACGAAGACGCTAACTGCATTGCAAAGGATTACCGTCAGATACCGGTCAAGCCCACTATGAATCGCACACCACATCCATCTACGACAACGGACCAACCGGCAGCATCGTCAGCAATAACACGAGAACCTGCACCGACCATGTCTGGGTCATTGTTCCTCTCTACGAGCATGTTGCCTGTTGTTGTCTGGGGGGTGTCGTCTGTCCGTACGTGGGGATAGGGATCGTCTTTTTCCTGAGTAGGAGCGTTGTTGGCTTCTTGCGGGGCTTCGTCTTCGACTTGGTTCATAGTTCTGTTTCTTGTCATCACGTTGGTAGGGTTGTCAGTAATAAGTGTTGCGAGGGGATCTCGACCTCCTTCCGCGGCGTGGTGAGGTTGACCTGCTTCTCCGACGGTACGTATTCTATATCTAAATCTATATCTAAATCTATATCTAAATCTATATCTAAATCTATATCTATATCTATATCTATATCTATATCTATATCTATATCTATATCTATATCTATATCTATATCTATATCTATATCTATATCTATATCTATATCTATATCTATATCTATATCCTGATGTCGTTGGATTCCCATGGTCATATCTTCTCGAGTCGTCTCCAGAGCGTGAGGGTTTGTTTCTACGAAGATTGCTCATTCGTAGGCGGTCTGGTGGGCCAGACGTGTCGAATCCCGAACCCTAAGAAGGGCAAGGATGCAAACTTAACTTTCAAGAATAGTTATTTATTAACAGGGGTTTACCAAACCACGCGTGACCGTGCTCACCCCTTTGCCGTTAGTACAAGTAAGTGTAGAGTTTCGTTCGAGTAAGGTAAGGGTAAGGTAAGGGGCAAGGTTGGTTTGTTTGTCAGTGCGTGTGAGCTGTGCTCACTTTGGAGGTTCTTGTGACTTAGTTAGATTGTGGTGCGGAATCGGTTGTAGTTGCGTGGTAACGGATGTAGTTCTGTTAGAGTGGAAGGTTAGCACGGCCAGTGAGAGAAAAATTACAAGTTGATATGCGGGTCAAAGGGGAAATTGTCAAAGTAAAAAGGTAAATTGCCCAGTGCACCTGGGATGGGAAATAACTGGTAAAATTTGGAAAAAGTTTTGATTAGCGACTAGTATACGTATTTTGCATTAATTTCATCAGTAAAACGTATTAGTGAATTTTACAGTTCCTTTGTGAATTTATTAGACAGGGGATTACGGGACCGTAGGCTCAAGCTGACTGTCCTTGCTCGCCCCTTTCGGCACTCGCAGGAGCGATGGCCAGGTGCAGAGCTTGACTGATGTTGGAGTCGGTTTTGAGACCACTGATTTTATGTCCCTGAGGATGCCGGCCGACATTCTCTGGTGCCGGCCGGCATCCACTTTTTAGTGCCTAATTTTTAAAAAATTCTCCCGAGACAACTAGAGCTGTTTTTATGAAAAAAACTGTAGTAAAATGTAGGAAAAGTCCCTAAAAATCGACTGGTAAATTTCAGCGCAGTCCCTTAAGTCGAAGTTGTTGTTGTTTTTTTTTTTCCAAAGTGCTGACCCTCAGGCTGCCCTTTTTCCACTGGAAGTCGTTTTTTAGCATTTTTGGAAAGCCAAGATAGAGATGGGTGACACCCTTTCAATCCCTGTTGCAAAGTTTGGGAGGGAATGTGCCAAAAAAAATTCAGAGATCCTGCTTGGCGGGACATTGTGGCTTTGGGGAAGCTGAAAGAAAAAGAAACAAAAACGCAGCCGCGCAAAAAGCTCTTGTTACCATGCGTTTTGATGACCAGGATTATTTCATTGTAATCAAGAGCCTACGGTTGCACCCCATGCCCCTCGCAGGAGGGGTCGAGTTACAAGTTCATTGATTGTGATGGAGAAGAGGTGGAGGCAGTGGTTTCAGAGGACGAACAGGAGGAGGTGGAGGAGGAGGAGGAGGAGGAGGAGGAGGAGGAGGTAGAACAAAAAGAGAAGAAGAAGGAGCAAGTGCAGGAAGAGGAAAACGAGGAGAAGGCGGAAGGTGGTGACGATGAAGGCCCCCCCGTGTACAACCCCAGCCCCTACACAGCCCAGCAAGTAGAGGAGGAGAAAGCAAAACTGTTGCAAAAGGGATTTGAATGGGTGTTGGGTCCCCAGACCGTGGACTGGAGCAGCGATCGCCCTCGACACAAGGCGAAGTCGAGCATGGATTCGCTTTTCAACGTCGCCCCTCTCTCGTTCTCCTCTCATTGTCTCGTTCTCCCCTTGCTTTTTCCACTATTCCAGTTACCATCACACTCCCCAACACTTTTTCTATCTTTCTATGTTTTATTATTATTATTATTATTATTATTATTATTATTATTATTATTATTATTATTATTATTATTATTATTATTATTATTATTATTATTTTTTTTTATTATTATTATTATTATTATTATTATTATTATTATTTATTATTATTATTATTATTATTATTATTATTATTATTATTATTATTATTATTATTATTATTATTATTATTATTATTATTATTATTATTATTATTATTATTATTATTATTATTATTATTATTATTATTATTATTATTATTATTATTATTATTATTATTATTATTATTATTATATTATTATTATTATTATTATTATTATTATTATTATTATTATTATTATTATTTTATTATTATTATTATTATTATTATTATTATTATTATTATTATTATTATTATTATTATTATTATTATTATTATTATTATTATTATTATTATTATGTTTTGTATTTGCAGAGAGGTTTGAGAGAGAAAATAAAGTTTCAAGACTTGTTTTTGTTGTTGCTTTTTTGTTGACCATGTGTGGGCAGCCTTCTGTGTGAAAGGGTGGTTTCACAACAGTCGGGGGGCTAGACTCTCCAGTGATCTTGATTTGTTGTTTTGTTGGGTACACGTTGGTTGGAAGCTATCCGGTTCATTGGGTACTCGTTGGTATTGCGCAAGGTTCAACGATAATCGTTGGGTTTGCGCAGGACACGTTGGGTACTCGTTGGTTGTGTGCTCAGTTCACCGGCAATGATTGGCTTTGCGCGTGGGTCGTTGGATTCTCGTTGGCTATGTTAAGGGATCGTTAAACGCGTGTAGGTTTCGAGCTCCGTGTGCTCCTGCAGTTGCTAGTTCTCTTGCTGTTGGGTGGCACCTGTTGGCCCACTTCCATTTCCAGCACCCAGCGAGAGGGGGAGGCGATTGGGTGTTTAGGCGGAGCTGGGCCTTTGGGGTAGTGTGCTACAGAGATCGAGATGGGGAGGGGTTGGCGATGACTTGGGTTCCCTTTGGAATATGTTGGATATTGGCTGCAATGCACGCTATGTGCGTGGGATCCGGTCAGTACCGGGCTGATGTGTTGTGCGGTACGTGGTTGTTGTATTAAAGAGGGAGGCCGGGCTGGAAGAGCTGGGACCAGGGCGTTGTGATGCAGTAAAACTGTGGACGAGGGGAGGATGTGTCCTTCAGGGTCGCCAGCGTGTTGGGGTGTGGCTGTGTATGTGGTTCTCAGCCCGTATCGCTTGATTAAGGATGGAAAAAGCATGGCGATCCCGGGCAGGGTTGCTGGTGGGTTTGGATGTAAATGGGGCCGACTGTACGAGGCGTTTCAATTTCTTGATACGGAGTGCAAGACGCCGATGCCATGTTCATTCTTTGCGGTGGTCACAGTGGGAGCACTTGTGAGTGGTTGGGTGGAGTCGCCATAGTTGGAGAAGTGAAGTGAGATGTCCAGGAAGTGGTTGATGCGGTGGCCAAGGATGTGGGACTTTGAGGTCCAGTAGGGGTGAACGGTTCTCTGCAATGGATTTATGTCCACACGAGGTGCATTGATCCGATGAGGATGTGTGGCACATCCATTTGGTGATGGGTGTAGTTGCAGTTTTCATCTTTAATGACACGTAGTTCTTGAAAAATGCCTTGGATGGAGGAGCGCGGCGGCCTAACTGTCCTAGGCTAGGGTGGATGAGCTGTAGTGCGGTCGCACGGTGGAAGCATGATATGGTGAGGGGGGTGAACTGTGATGTTGCAATACGATCAGTGAGGATGCTGCCAATAATCTGGATCATGCCAACATTATTTTTTGTCTGCGTTGATGTATGCTGCCTACTAGATCATGTCATTATACTAACAGTGAAGACCTGGGTCGTCGCCAAGGCCTGTAACGTGGTGATCAGGTGGCACATGTTCCCCGAGTTGTGGATACCCCGGCGACGAGTAGATAAGGTTGTTGACACCGGGGCGGTTGGCTGTGCGGTGTCAATTTAGTATTTAATCTTCTTACCACCCGCGGGGCGATTAATGTTGGATACGTTGGAGACGTAGCGAGTGGAGGGGGCGGGGTGAGCCGGCAGTCGTAATCATTTGGTCGGGTGATCTTGTTTGGAGTGAAGAGGCTGGCGGGGATTGCTTGCGCGTCTGCTCATCTCGTTGTGTCTGTCCGAACTAGATGCAGAGGGAGATAGTGGCACAGTAGATGCTCGATGCTGGTATCGTCTCCTGTCACTATGGGAGAGGGGGGGGGGGGGGGGGGGAGGAGCGGGGGGGGGCGAGCTTGCAGTTTCAACTAATCATAATGTCTTGGATAACAAATCTTCGCATTCTGCGTATTATAGATATTTTTCTGCAGGGTTCGTTAGCGCGTTTCTGCGGATCGTATGCGCA
>WBZZ01003734.1:130000-135000 GCA_019918135.1 Paulinella micropora | reverse complement strand
TCGTAAAAACTACATACATACATACATACATACATACATACACACATACATACATACATACACACATACATACATACCCGTGGAAAAATCTATTGCCGTCGTAAAAACTACATACATACATACATACACACATACATACATACATACATACATACATACATACATGCATACACGTGGAAAAATCTATTGCCGTCGTAAAAACTACATACATACATACATACATACATACTTACATACACACATACATACATACATACACACATACATACATACCCGTGGAAAAATCTATTGCCGTCGTAAAAACTACATACATACATACACACATGCATACATACGTGCATACATACATAAATACATAAATACATACATACATACATACATACATACATCAATTGCCGCAAACATACATTCATACATACATGTATACATATATACATACATACATACATACATACATACATACATACATGTGGAAAGAGATGAATGGATGGATGGATGGATGGCTAGATAGATAGATAGATAGATAGATAGATAGATAGATAGATAGATAGATAGATAGATAGATAGATAGATAGATAGATAGATAGATAGATAGGTAGATAGGTAGGTAGGTAGGTAGGTAGGTAGGTAGGTAGGTAGGTAGGTAGGTAGGTAGGTAGGTAGGTAGGTAGGTAGGTAGGTAGGTAGGTAGGTAGGTAGGTAGGTAGGTAGGTAGGTAGGTAGGTAGGTAGGTAGGTAGGTAGGTAGGTAGGTAGGTAGGTAGGTAGGTAGGTAGGTAGGTAGGTAGGTAGGTAGGTAGGTAGGTAGGTAGGTAGGTAGGTAGGTAGGTAGGTAGGTAGGTAGGTAGGTAGGTAGGTAGGTAGGTAGGTAGGTAGGTAGGTAGGTAGGTAGGTAGGTAGGTAGGTAGGTAGGTAGATAGATAGATAGATAGATAGATAGATAGATGGATGGATGGATGGATGGATAGATAGATAGATAGACAGACAGACAGACAGACAGACAGACAGATAGATAGATAGATAGATAGATAGATAGACAGACAGATATATAGATAGATAGATAGATAGATAGATAGATAGATAGATAGATAGATAGATAGATAGATAGATAGATAGATAGATAGATAGATAGATAGATAGATAGATAGAGACATGTTGAATAACGTTGCACACATGATCCACGTGCATACATACATACATACATACATACATACATACATACATACATAATGCATGCATGCACACATGCATGCACGCATACATACATACAAACACTTATATACCGATGAAAATAAAAAAATACGTGTGATAGTATGTTGAACAAACTAAATATGCGTGTGTGGCTATCTATCTACCTATCTATCTATCTATCTATCTATCTATCTATCTATCTATCTATCTATCTATCTATCTATTGTGTGATGGTCCCATGTTTGGTAAGGTTGTATACCTACCTATCTATCTATCTATCTATCTACCTATCTATCTATCTATCTATCTATCTATCTATCTATCTATCTATCTATCTATCTTTTGTGTGATGGTCCCATGTTTGGTAAGGTTATATACCTATCTATCTATCTATCTATCTATCTATCTATCTATCTATCTATCTATCTATCTATCTACTTATTGTGTGATGGTCCCATGTTTGGTAAGGTTATATACCTATATATCTATCTATCTATCTATCTACCTATCTATCTATCTATCTATCTATATATCTATCTATCTATCTATTGTGTGATGGTCCAATGTTTGGTAAGGTTATATACCTATCTATCTATCTATCTATCTATCTATCTATCTATCTATTTATCAATTGTGTGATGGTCCCATGTTTGGTAAGGTTATATACCTATCTATCTATCTATCTATCTATCTATCTATCTATTATCTATCTATCTATCTATTATGTGATGGTCCCATGTTTGGTAAGGGCATATCTATCTATCTATCTATCTATCTATCTATCTATCTATTTATCTATTGTGTGATGGTCCCATGTTTGGTAAGGTTATATACCTCTATCTATCTATCTGTCTATCTATCTATCTATCTATCTATATATCTATCTATCTATCTATCTATCTATCTATTGTGTGATGGTCCCATGTTTGGTAAGGATATCTATCTATCTATCTATCTATCTATCTATCTATCTATTCTGTGATGGCCCCATGTTTGATAAGGTTGTATATACGAACATATATATATACATATATATATGTATATTTTATATATATATGTATATATATACATATATATATATGTATGTATGCATGTATGTATGTATGTATGTATGACCCATGCTTTATGAGGCTGTATACACGAGGTTGTATATACGAATATATATATATATATATATATATGTATGTATGTATGTATGTATGTATGTATGTATGACCCATGCTTGATGAGATTGTATACACGTGGTTGTATATACGAACGATATATATATATATATATATATATATATATATATATATATATATATATGTATATATATATATATATATGTGTGTGTGTGTGTGTGTATGACCCATGCTTTATGAGGTTGTATACACGATCTACATGCATCGGAGAAATACGCCGATGAAACATAACCTAAACAGATTTCATACATACAGACATACATACATACATACATACATACATACAGACAGACAGACAGACATACACACATACATACATACATACATCGGAGAAATACGCCGATGAAACATAACCTGGACAAATTGCATACATACATACATACATACAGACAGACATACATACATACATACATACATACATCGGAGAAATACGCCGATGAAACATAACCTAAACAGATTAAATACATACAGACATACATACATACATACATACATGAATGTATGTCTGCATGTATGTCTGTATGTCTGTATATGTATGTATGTATGTATGTATGTATGTATGTATGTATGTATGTTTAACCTCAAACGAGCCAAGGTTGGATGTATGTATGTATGTATGTATGTATGTATGTATGTATGGATGTATGCATGTATGTTTTACCTCAAACGAGCCAAGGTTGGATGTATGCATGTATGTATGTGTATGTATGCTTGTTTGTATGTATGTATGTTTTACCTCAAACGAGCCAAGGTTGGATGTATATGTATGTGTGTGTATGTATGTGCGTGTGTATGTATGTATGTATGTATGTCTGTATGTATGCATGTATATTTTACCTCAAACGAGCCAAGGTTGGATGTATGTATGTATGTGTGTGTATGTATGTTTGTTTGCATGTATGGATGTTTAACCTCAAACGAGCCGAGGTTGGATGTATGTATGTGTGTGTATGTATGTATGTATGTATGTATGTATGTATGTTTAACCTCAAACGAGCCGAGGTTGGATGTATGTATGTATGTGTGTGTATGTGTGTATGTATGTATGTATGTATGTATGTATGTTTTACCTCAAACGAGCCAAGGTTGGATGTATGTATGTATGTGTGTATGTATGTTTGTTTGTATGTATGTATGTTTAACCTCAAACGAGCCGAGGTCGGATGCATGTATGTATGTATGTGTGTATGTATATGTATGTATGTTTTGAGGTCAAACGAGCCAAGGTTGGATGTATGTATGTATGTGTGTGTTTGTATGTATGTATGTATGTTTTACCTCAAACGAGCCAAGGTTCGATGTATGTATGTATGTGTGTGTTTGTTTGTATGTATGTATGTTTTACCTCAAACGAGCCAAGGTTCGATGTATGTATGTATGTGTGTCTTTGTATGTATGTATGTATGTTTTACCTCAAACGAGCCAAGGTTGGATGTATGTATGAGTGTGTTTGTATGTATGTATGTATGTTTTACCTCAAACGAGCCAAGGTTGGATGTATGTATGTATGTGTGTGTTCGTATGTATGTATGTATGTTTTACCTCAAACGAGCCAAGGTCGGATGTATGTATGTATGTATGTTTTACCTCAAACGAGGCAAGGTTGGATGTATGTATGTATGTGTGTGTTTGTATGTATGTATGTATGTTTTACCTCAAACGAGCCAAGGTTGGATGTATGTATGTATATGTGTGTTTGTATGTATGTATAGATGTTTTACCTCAAACGAGCCAAGTTTGGATGTATGTATGTATGTGTGTGTGTATGTTTGTTTGTATGTATGTTTTACCGCAAACGAGCCAAGGTTGGATGTATGTATGTATGTGTGTGTTTGTATGTATGTATGTATGCTTTACCTCAAACGAGCCAAGGTTGGATGTATGTATGTATGTGTGTGTTTGTATGTATGTATGTATGTTTTACCTCAAACGAGCCAAGGTTGGATGTATGTATGTATGTGTGTGTATGTATGTATGTATGTATGTATGTATGTTTTACCTCAAACGAGCCAAGGTTGGATGCAAAAGAGGCCGTAGACTCTACACAGACAATGAGAGAGAGAGAAGGGGGGGGGGGGGGGGCAGGGAGAAGAGACATAATACATACATACATACATTACATACATACTTACCATACATACATACATACATACATACCATACATACATACATACATACATACATACATACATACCATACATACATACATACATACCATACATACATACCATACATACATACATACATACATACATACAGACAGACAGACAGACAGACAGACAGACCATACATACATACATACCATACATACCATACATACATACATACATACATACATACATGCATACATACAGACCATAAAGACCATACATACCATACATACATACATACATACATACATACATACATACCATACATACCATACATACCATACATACCATACATACATACATACATACATACATACATACATACATACATACAGACCATTGGGTACTGGTAGGTTGGACAGTGCATACATGCATGCATACATACATACATACATACATACATACATACCATACATACCATACATACATACATACATACCATACATACCATACATACCATACATACATACATACAT
>WBZZ01003734.1:90000-92500 GCA_019918135.1 Paulinella micropora | reverse complement strand
TGTCATCGATGAACTCTTAACTCTTGACTCTTAACTCAACTCTTTATTCTTTACAACTCTCAACTCCCAACTCCTAACTCCTAACTCTTTACTCTTAACTCTTTACTCGTAACTCTCAACTCCTAATTTCTCAACTCTCAACTCTTAATTCTTAACTTTTGAATCCTTAGCTCGTAACTCGTGACTCGTAATTCTTAGCACTTAACTCTCAACTCTTAACTCTCTCAACTCCTAACTCTTTCAACTCCTAACTCTCTCAACTCTTAACTCTTAACTCTCAACTCTGCACTCTCAACTTTCAACTCTTAACTCTTATCTCTTAACTCTCAACTCTGCACTCTCAATTCTTAATTCTCAACTCTTAACTCTCAACTCTTTACTCTCAACTCTTTACTCTCAACTCTTAACTCTCTCAACTCTTAACTCTCAACTCTTAACTCTCAACTCTCTCAATTCTTAACCCTTAACTCTTATCTCTTATCTCTTAACTCTTAACTTTTAACTTTTAACTCTTAGCTCTTAACTTTCAACTCTTAACTCTCAACTCTCAACTCTCTCAACTCTTAACTCTTAACTCTTAACTCGTAACTCTTAACTCTCTCAACTCTTAACTCTCAACTCTTAACTCTTAACTCTTAACTATCAACTCTTAACTCTCTCAACTCTAAACTCTCGACTTTCAACTCTTAACTCGTAACTCTTAACTCTTAACTTTCAACTCTTAACTATCAACTCTTAATTCTTAACTCTTAACTCTCAACTCTCAACTCTTAACTCTCAACTCTTGATTCTTAACCCTTAACTCTTATCTCTTAACTCTTAACTTTTAACTTTTAACTCTTAACTCTTAACTGTCAACTCTTAACTATCAACTCTTAATTCTTAACTCTTAACTCTCAACTCTCAACTCTCAACTCTTAACTCTCAAATCTCTCAACTCTCAACTCTCTCAACTCTAAACTCTCAACGTTCAACTCTTAACTCTCAACTCTTAACTTTCAACTCTTAAGTCTTAACTCTTAACTCTTAACTCTTAACTCTCAACTCTCAACTCTCAACTCTCAACTCTCAACTCTCAACTCTTAACTCTTAACTCTCTCAACTCGTAACTCTCTTAACTCTTAACTCTTAACTCTCAATTCTTAACTATCAACTCTCTCAACTCGTAACTCGTAACTCTTAACTCTCAACTCTCTCGATTCCTAACTCTTAACTCTCAACTCTCAACTCTCTCGATTCTTAACTCACTCTCTCTCTCTCTCTCTCTCTCTCTCTCTCTCTCTCTCTCTTAACTCTCAACTTTTAACTCTTAACTCTCAACTCTTAAATCTCAACTCTTAACTCTCTCAACTCGTAACTCTTAACTCTTAACTCCTAAATCTTAACTCTCAACTCTTAATTCTTAACCCTTAACTCTTATCTCTTATCTCTTAACTCTTAACTTTTAACTCTTAACTCTTAACTTTCAACTCTTAACTATCAACTCTTAACCCTTAACTCTTAACTCTTAACTCTCAACTCTTAATTCTTAAACAATCTCTCTTAACTCTCAACTCTCAACTCTCAACTCTTAATTTTTAACTCTCAACTCTATCTCTCAACTCGTAACTCTTATCTCTTAACTCTTAACTCTCAACTCTTAACTCTTAACTCTTAACTCTCTTAACTCTTAACTCTTAACTCTTAACTCTTATCTCTCAACTCTTAACTCTTAACTCTTAACTCTCTCAATTCTTAACTCTCTCCCTTAACTCTCAACTCTTAACTCTTAACTCTTAACTTTCAACTCTTAACTTTTAGCTCTTAACTTTCAACTCTTAACTATCAACTCTTAACTCTTTCAACTCTAAACTCTCAACTTTCAACTCTTAACTCTTAACTCTTAACTCTTAATTTTCAACTCTTAACTCTTAACTCTTAACTCTCAACTCTTAACTCGTAACTCTTAACTCTCAACTCTTAATTCTTAACCCTTATCTCTTATCTCTTATCTGTTAACTCTCAACTCTCAACTTTCAACTCTTAACTCTTAACTCTCAACTCTTAACTCTCAACTCTCAACTCTCTAAACTCTTAACTCTTAACTCTTAACTCTAACTCTTAACTCTCTCAACTATCAACTCTCAACTCTTAATTCTTAACTCGTAACTCTTATCTCTCAACTCTTAACTTAACTCTCAACTCTCAACTCTGTCAATTCTTAACCCTTAACTCTTAACTTTCAACTCTTAACTATCAACTCTTAATTCTTAACTCTTAACTCTTAACCCTTAACTCTTAACTCTCACCTCTCAACTCTCTCAATTCTTAACTCTCTCTCTCTCTCTCTCTCTCTCTCTCTCTCTCTCTCTCTCTCTTAACTTTCAACTCTTAACTCTTAACTCTCAACTTTCAACTCTTAACTCTCAACTCTTGATTCTTAACTCTCAACTCTTAACTCTTAACTCTTAACTAAGTCTTGACTCGTAACTCGTTATTATTATTATTATTATTATTATTA
>WBZZ01003734.1:62500-65000 GCA_019918135.1 Paulinella micropora | reverse complement strand
ACACCATCCCCTAATTCTCTGTCTGTCGACAGATGGCACCCATTTCAAAACATCAAGCCCAAGGGAGGGTCAGTGACACCTCAAGTGGCCTTGGTTCACTTCGTGGAGTAAGTGATGAGATCAACTGATGAGATATCGACTAATGTCAGAAAAAAGGAGCTTCTGATTTCGTCAACCAAGGAAGTCTGTAAAGTATTGACCCGATGCCCAGCTAAGCCGTGATGTTTGCACGGAAGGGACTGATACAGGCGATACCAAAATCTCCCTAGTACCAGGCGGGGCCAGGGCTCGTTCCATAAGCGCCCCTTGCAGAACGAGCTCCCACCTCCATTACAGAGGGCCCAGTAAGCAGATGGAGTTTCGAGACTGTTCGACAGTCTAGTATAAACCGACAGAGCACTGTGGGTTTTATTCCTGGCTCAACAAGCGAGAAAGGGCACCCTGAGGGAACAGGATTGTGCTTCCCGTCGCTATTTCGAGATAGATAGATAGATAGATAGATAGATAGATAGATAGATAGATAGATAGATAGATAGATAGATAGATAGATAGATAGATGGATGGATGGATGGATGGATGGATTGATGGATGGATTGATTAATGGATGGATTGATGGATGGATTGATTAATGGATTGATTAATGTATCTATCTATCTATCTATCTAGGTGCACGGTCAGGCTGAAAAAGAACAGGACGAAGAATGGCATAGGTATTTAAATATCGATGAGAAGTTCCTATTTCTTAAGTACGATGAACAATGACCACAAACGCTTCGATCTCAGTCAATATTTGCATCTACGACCTGTGTCATGGCTCATTAGAAAGCTCTTGATGAGAGCTTTCAAATGAGCCACTACACAAGCTGCAAAGATCAGAACCGGCTGAGAACGAAACGTTTGAAGTCAATGCCCATTGTGGTTAAGTACGAACTTCTCATGATTTTGCGGTGAAAACACTAGGGAAGAATTCCGGCCACCCAAGTTTTGTGCAAAAAGAACGTATATTGCGGTGAAAAATCGCTGGCCGAACTATTTCTAAGAAAACCCTCAAAAAAAAAAAAAAAAAAAAAAAAAAAAAAAAAAAAAAAAAAAAAAAAAAAAAAAAGCTTCCGGCCAACCGAATTTTTTTTTTTTTTTGGGGGGGGGGGGGGGGCGGGGGTCTGTCTGTCTGTATGTATGTATGTATGTATGTATGTACGTGTGTGTATGTATGTATGTATGTATGTATGTATGTACTCAAAGCTCAGACTTCTCTCATACCGTACACAGCAACACTAGTATATTATGCGGCTAGCCACAAATTTGGCGTGTTTTGCGGGCGAGCCGGGCCGGCCGGCCCGGCGAGCCCGCAAAACACGTCAAATTTGGCGCGCCGCATATGTAGTTTTATCGGTAACCTGACCGTATTGTGTGGAGGTGACCGATGATAGGATGCGACTGCGACTCTGTTAAACCTTAACCCCGTGTGTCCGATATTTGACGTAGTGTCCACAATTTTGGACGTTTTACCGGCATTTTGAGCCCCGGGAAATTACCGCTGTTACCCTTAAAATGTGGACAAAGTCACCAGGAAATTGCCGCTGTTACCCTTAAAATGTGGACAAATTCACCAGGAATTTACCGCTGTTACCCTTAAAATGTGGACAAATTCACCAGGAATTTAGCGCTGTTACCCTTAAAATGTGGACAAATTCACCAGGAATTTACCGCTGTTACCCTTAAAATGTGGACAAATTCACCAGGAATTTACCGCTGTTACCTTAAAATGTGGACAAATTCACCAGGAAATTACCGCTGTTACCCTTAAAATGTGGACAAATTCACCAGGAATTTCGCGCTGTTACCCTTAAAATGTGGACAAATTCACCAGGAATTTACCGCTGTTACCCTTAAAATGTGGACAAATTCACCAGGAATTTACCGCTGTTACCCTTAAAATGTGGACAAATTCACCAGGAATTTACCGCTGTTACCCTTAAAATGTGGACGAATTCACCAGGAATTTACCGCTGTTACCCTTAAAATGTGGACAAATTCACCAGGAATTTCGCGCTGTTACCCTTAAAATGTGGACAAATTCACCAGGAATTTACCGCTGTTACCCTTAAAATGTGGACAAATTCACCAGGAATTTCGCGCTGTTACCCTTAAAATGTGGACAAATTCACCAGGAATTTACCGCTGTTACCCTTAAAATGTGGACGAATTCACCAGGAATTTACCGCTGTTACCCTTAAAATGTGGACAAATTCACTAGGAAATTACCGCTGTTACCCTTAAAATGTGGACAAATTCACCAGGAATTTACCGCTGTGACCCTTAAAATGTGGACAAATTCACCAGGAATTTACCGCTGTTACCCTTAAAATGTGGACAAATTCACCAGGAATTTACCGCTGTTACCCTTAAAATGTGGACAAATTCACCAGGAATTTACCGCTGTGACCCTTAAAATGTGGACAAATTCACCAGGAAATCACCGCTGTGACCCTTAAAATGT
>WBZZ01003734.1:15000-25000 GCA_019918135.1 Paulinella micropora | reverse complement strand
GTGTCCATAATAATAATAATAATAATAATAATAATAATAATAATAATAATAATAATAATAATAATAATAATAATAAAATAATGATAATGATAATGACAATAATAATAATAATAATAATAATAATAATAATAATAAGAAGAAGAAGAAGAAGAAGAAGAATAAGAATAAGAATAAGAATAATAATGATAATAATAATAATGATAATAATAGTGTATCTCCTGCCAATTGCTGAGCCAAAAGGCCATGTGCATCCAGTCCTCCATTCCATAAGGAAAGTCTCCACACCAATCGGTGGAATAAAGGAAGTGACGGCATAGAACATTACTCTAGGAGCTTTATACCAATCAGCCCATGGAAAGGACCGATGGCCTATGTACTCCCTAATAATGATAATAATAATAATGATAATAATAATAATAATAATAATAATAATAGTAATAGTAGTAGTAGTAGTAGTAATAGTAGTAGTAGTAGTAGTTGTAGTAGTAGTAGAAGTAGTAGTAGTAGTAATAGTAGTAGAAGTAGTAGTAGTAGTAATAATAATAATAATAATAATAATAATAATAATAATAATAATAATAATAATAATAATAATAATGATAATGATAATAATAACAATAATAATAATAATAATAGTAATAGTAGTAGTAGTAGTAGTAGTAGTAGTAGTAGTAGTAATGATAATAATTAAAATAATAATAATAGTAATAGTAATAATAATAATAATAATAATAATAATAATAATAATAATAATAATAATAATAATAATAATAATAATACTATATCTGAAGCGTACTGATGCAGCTAATGGCATATCCTCAACGGACATAAGTCTCCAATACCCTTGTTCGAGGTCCTCCACCCCCCCGTGTCAGTCTCTCGCCTGATGATCGGGGCCACCGATGGAGCTCCTGAGGGCAAGACTGCACTAAGCCGAGGTTATTCCGCAGTCCCAGCAACCTCTTGCAAGACGTCACCGAATGTGCAAGTGCATACACCAAGCGCGGTTGCTAGAGCTGCCTCGAAACCCCACCCATAACAATCTGGTGTCTGCTGGGTCCTGGGCTATCAACCAGCATATGCGGAGTTTAAGATCTTTTACGCGCGCAACGACCCTCCTCCCCAGCATCTACCACCAAAGGGTTATGAGTTGGCGTCACAGTTTAACGCCTTGAGGCCATTGGGCTGGAACTCTGTTTAGCAAGTGTGACTAGGTTTTTTCATCGGGATTTCCCTCAAATATGTCACAGTCAACACTCCAAGGCAGATTTACTATATCTGAGGCGTACTGATGCAGCTAATGGCATATCCTCAACGGACATAAGCCTCCAATACCCTTGTTCGAGGTCCTCCACCCCCCCGTGTCAGTCTCTCGCCTGATGATCGGGGCCACCGATGGAGCTCCTGAGGGCAAGACTGCACTAAGCCGAGGTTATTCCGCAGTCCCAGCAACCTCTTGCAAGACGTCACCGAATGTGCAAGTGCATACACCAAGCGCGGTTGCTAGAGCTGCCTCGAAACCCCACCCATAACAATCTGGTGTCTGCTGGGTCCTGGGCTATCAACCAGCATATGCGGAGTTTAAGATCTTTTACGCGCGCAACGACCCTCCTCCCAAGCATCTACCACCAAAGGGTTATGAGTTGGCGTCACAGTTTAACGCCTTGAGGCCATTGGGCTGAATAATAATAATAATAATGATAATAATAATAATAATAATAATAATAGTGTATCTCCTGCCAATTGCTGAGCCAAAGGCCATGTGCATCCAGTCCTCCATTCCATAAGGAAAGTCTCCACACCAATCGGTGGAATAAAGGAAGTGACGGCATAGAACATTACTCTAGGAGCTTTATACCAATCAGCCCATGGAAAGGACCGATGGCCTATGTACTCCCTAATAATAATAATAATAATAATAATAATAATAATAATAATAATAATAATAATAATAATAATAATAGTGCTTCTCTGTCAATGGCTGATGCATTTCTGCACATGCGCCTCCATCGTCTCACCCGTGAGGGGAGTATGAAGAATTGACGATAGGCTCTAATGACACCCCCGCAAGGGCAGTTCCAACACTTCCAGACGGACCGGTATGTTCAATGAAAATACTGGTCCACACGGACCGGTATGTTCAATGAAAATACTGGTGGCACCGACGGGAATCGAACTGGCGACAGGGCCCAGATGGTAGAACTTGACCACTGGGCTATCACGGTGTCCATAATAATAATAATAATAATAATAATAATAATAATAATAATAGTGCTTCTCTGTCAATGGCTGATGCATTTCTGCACATGCGCCTCCATCGTCTCACCCGTGAGGGGAGTACGAAGAATTGACGATAAGCTCTAATGACACCCCCGCAAGGGCAGTTCCAACACTTCCAGACGGGCCGGTATGTTCAATGAAAATACTGGTCCAGAAATAGACCGGTATGTTCAATGAAAATACTGGTGGCACCGGCGGGAATCGAACTGGCGACAGGGCAATAATAATAATAATAATAATAATAATAATAATAATAATAATAAAATAATGATAATGATAATGACAATAATAATAATAATAATAATAATAATAATAAGAATAAGAATAAGAATAAGAATAAGAATAATAATGATAATAATAATAATGATAATAATAATAATAATAATAATAATAATAATAATAGTAATAGTAGTAGTAGTAGTAGTAATAGTAGTAGTAGTAGTAGTTGTAGTAGTAGTAGAAGTAGTAGTAGTAGTAATAGTAGTAGAAGTAGTAGTAGTAGTAATAATAATAATAATAATAATAATAATAATAATAATAATAATAATAATAATAATAATAATAATAATAATAATAATAATAATAATAATAATGATAATGATAATAATAACAATAATAATAATAATAATAATAGTAATAGTAGTAGTAGTAGTAGTAGTAGTAGTAGTAGTAGTAATGATAATAATTAAAATAATAATAATAGTAATAGTAATAATAATAATAATAATAATAATAATAATAATAATAATAATAATAATAATACTATATCTGAGGCGTACTGATGCAGCTAATGGCATATCCTCAACGGACATAAGCCTCCAATACCCTTGTTCGAGGTCCTCCACCCCCCCGTGTCAGTCTCTCGCCTGATGATCGGGGCCACCGATGGAGCTCCTGAGGGCAAGACTGCACTAAGCCGAGGTTATTCCGCAGTCCCAGCAACCTCTTGCAAGACGTCACCGAATGTGCAAGTGCATACACCAAGCGCGGTTGCTAGAGCTGCCTCGAAACCCCACCCATAACAATCTGGTGTCTGCTGGGTCCTGGGCTATCAACCAGCATATGCGGAGTTTAAGATCTTTTACGCGCGCAACGACCCTCCTCCCCAGCATCTACCACCAAAGGGTTATGAGTTGGCGTCACAATTTAACGCCTTGAGGCCATTGGGCTGGAACTCTGTTTAGCAAGTGTGACTAGGTTTTTTCATCGGGATTTCCCTCAAATATGTCACAGTCAACACTCCAAGGCAGATTTAATAATAATAATAATAATAATAATAATAATAATAATAATAATAATAATAATAATAATAATAACTAGGGGCTGCGCCAAAACCTGAAAGGATGGTTTGCGGTGCGCTTCGCACTACCCCCCCCCCCCCCCTCCCCCTCCTCCACTTCCCAATCTCAGCCATTCATTTTGGTGCCGGCGAATTTGCTTCGGGTACGTACATTTGCGGGGCTGGGGTTCCCGGGGGGAGGGGGCCCCGGACCCCCCCTTTCCACAGTCCACATGATACGTTCTATTGCCGGAGGTAACCGGCATAAACCCTTCCGGCACAACCAAGAGCCTTGGAGCATTCTCAGCCATTCATTTTGGTGCCGGCTAATTCGCGTGGGGTACGTACAATTTGCCGAACTGGTGTTCTCCCGGGGAAATGCCCCCCGCACCCCCCCCTTCCCCGTCGACAGGGTACGTTCCAATGCCGGAGGTACCAGCAGCACGCAAGTGTTAAGCTCTGGTGGCACAAAAACCTAAAATCTCTGGTTTTTGTGCCACCCGGGGCACCAAAACTTTTGGATATCCGAAGAGAGCGCACCGAGAGGTGTCGGGTACACCAAACATCAGCCTCAAACTCCCTCTGGTGTGCGCGAACGGCGCCTGATGGCAAAAAAACATGAATTTTCTGGTTTTTACGCCACGCGGCACGACAATTTTTATATTTTCGAAGAAAGCTCATCAAGAAGTGTCAGATACACCAAATATCAGCCGCTAATCCCTCTGGTGTGCGCAAACGGCGCCTGGTGGCATAAAGACTTCAATTTTCTGGTTTGTGTGCCACCCGCGACCAAAACGGGTACGTACAATTGCAGGGCCTGGGTTTCCGGGGGGAGGCTCCCCCGGACCCCTCCTTCCCAGTCGACAGGGTAAGTTCAATTGCCGGAGGTACCGGCAAGTACTCCCCAAAAAAACAAGGAATTTTGGCATTCAGGACACTCCCCTAACGCAATATTTGCTTGAATTCCCAAAAAAAAAATTATATCAGCATCAACATCGAGTCTGGGGCTAGCCACCCTGTCAGTATGAGCTCCCAACTCCTCCTGGTTCACACGAACCATGATTTATCGGGACAGGGGGGCAAAAATAGGCTAAGAAAACAAGGAATTTTGGCACTCCACTAACGCAAATATTTGCGTGAATTCCAAAAAACTATATCAGCATCAAGATCGAGACACACACACTCTTTCTCTCTCTCTCTCTCTCTCTCTCTCTCTCTCTCTCTCTCTCTCTCTTTCACACACACACACACACACAAATATATATATATATACATATATATATGTATACATACATACATACACACATACATACACACACACATACATACATACATACATACATACAGGGTGCACGGCCTTGGACCTGGCCATGTTGTCTGTATATATATATATATATATATATATATATATATATATATATATATATATATATATATATATATATATATACAGGGTGCACGGCGTTGGACCTAGCCATGTTGTCTGGCGCAGGTATGAATGTATGTATGTATGTATGTATGTCATGTAATGTAATGTAATGTAATGTAATGTAATGTAATGTAATGTAATGTAAGGTACTGTACTGTCCTGTCCTGTCCTGTCCTGTCCTGCCATGCCATGCCATGCCAATGCCAATGCCAATGCCAATTCCAATGCCGATGTCAATGTCAATGTCAATGTCAATGCCAATGCCAATATAATGTAATGTATGTGTGTAATGTAATGTAATGTAATGTAATGTAATGATATGTAATGTAATGTAGTGTAGTGTAGTGCAGTGTCGTGTCGTGTCATGTCATGTGGTGTGTGGTGGTGGTGTGGTGGTGTGGTGGTGGTGTGGTGGTGGTGTGTGGTGGTGGTGGTCGTGTGGTGGTGTGTCGTGTGGTGGTGTAGTGTTTGGTGGTGGTGTGTGGTGGTGTGGTGGTGTGGTGTGGTGTGGTGTAGTGTAGTGTAGTGTAGTGTAGTGTAGTGTAGTGTTATGTACGTATGTATGTATGTACGTACGTATGTACGTACGTATGTATGTATGTATGTATGTATGTATGTATGTATGTATGTATGTATGTACGTACGTACGTACGTACGTACGTACGTTACGTTACGTTACGTTACGTTACGTACGTTACGTACACGTAACGTACGTACACGTAACGTACGTACACGTAACGTACGTACACGTAACTTACGTACACGTAACGTACGTACACGTAACGTACGTACACGTATGTATGTATGTATGTATGTATGTATGTATGTTTGTAATGTAATGTAATGTAATGTAAGGTAAGGTAAGGTAAGGTAATGTAATGTGATGTAATGTATGCAGCTCGCACTACTGGAAGACTTCAGAAGAAACTTGGCTTGATGACTTGAACTGTTCTCTCTCTCTCTCTTTCTCTCTCTCTCTCTCTTCTCTCTCTCTCTCTCTCTCTCTCTCTCACACACACACACACACACACACACGCACGCACGCACACGCACACACACACACACACACGCACGCACACGCACACACACACACACACACATCAAAATTGTCTAATGTGGGTAAGTTTCGAGTCGTTTGGTGACAGAAATATTTATTGATAGTATTAATATATTATTAATATTATAACATTCTGAAATGGCCAAGTGGATGTTGGAACTAATAATCTTAATTAATAGTTAAGGGCCGGCCGTATCAGAGTAACGGTGTCCGGCTGTAGAGCCTTTAGTTGTGATCCGGCCAGTCAAGTTACGTGGCGCGTTCTGTTGGCGCCTTTTCTTATTAAAGCTGTAGTACTGCTGTTTGAGTGTTGTTGCTATCCTATCATAGATTATTATATTAATAATAGTAGTCTAACACTGGTTATCGAGCCTTGATTAGCGAACTCTGCGTCAGCAGCTTTAATCAGTCGCACTTAGTCTGGAAGGCGAGGCATCAAGCCTTCAACAGAGCTTGAAAGTGCAAGGGTCGACGTGCAGCACTGGCAGTCGACAATGATGATATTATTAATAATAACTACGTGGGTAGGCTGAAGGCGGCACCCACCCCGGGCCCTAACGTATCGGCCGTAGCTAGACAGCCTTCAGCATAGTTCAGGCACTGCAACTTGAATAACTATTTCATTGCTAATAATAACCTCCCCATTTCTACTTATTAATAATTGTAGACTCGAAATTTAATGATCAGTGAGACGGTTGAGGCTAACTCCAGTCAGGTTACTCCGGCCTATCTTCCGCACTTTGGTCTACAAGTGTGACTTGAACATTGCTTACCTCATCAACCGTTCGAGACATCGCCTGCCCAACAAAGGATTTAGAGTGGATCATGGGCCCCCCGCAACATGCCGCCGGGTGATTTCTAGTAGCAGAGACCCCTGACTGTGATTGAATTGGGAGTACGGTTTTCTTGCTACGATGGCGATTTATAATCTAATAGCCCCCGACTCGAATTGGTCACAGTGACTTTGAATTCCCACCCCGGCATAAGAAACAGCCGGGCCCTTGAAGTTATAATATGACTCTCATTACAAAACAAGTAAAGCAAGCGGCGGCAAGTTGAAAGTTCTACTACAGTGACCCCCCTGATACTCCACCTAACGATTCTTAGATGTTTTTTATCCCCCAATGTAGAAAAGAATATACAAAACACTGAAACAGTGAGATCAGATCAAACTGTGACCTGCTACTGTCAAACAAGAACTTTGAACAGAGCAGCTGAGAGTCTCAAGTTCTTCTAGCCCGGCGCTCAGTCCACCCCATCTGTCAAACAGGCTACAAAACAACTCGTGAGTAGCCCGACAGCTCAAAGAAAACATTGCCCCTGGCCTGCATGACTGCTTACCCCTGCACCCAAAACGTCTCAAGAAAAAACAGATGATAAATAATTTTAGGAAGCGGTGCCATTATCAAAAATTCCCCGCCCATGCTTTTGCTCTCGACATCCGTGTTTGCTCAGAAAATTTCCGAAAATCTGAGGAAAATTTCCATACCCCGTTGATTTTATTAGCGAGGTGACTCCAGATTATTAAAATAGTACGATATTTAATAACCGATAACGGTCATAACCGTGACTGTCCCGTAGTAACGATACTACAGTGAAGACTCAGGAATAGCTAAAGTAGGGTCCTAACGATATGGAGACTGAGGAATAGCTAAAGTAGGGACTCCGTAGCCTCCAGACCAAGGATAACCGACAGACCAGAACTGTAAGTATTGCCATAATATACCGGGTGGGCCGCCGGCATAGTGGCTTAAAACCTTTAATATATAATCCACAAGATCCACAAATGTTTTAAACCACAAACATGGATTCAATTCATATGTAGGTTCTCCCGTATAAAAATGGTCGGTAGAATTCAAAAAAAAAATTAGAATGCAATATGTAATTTTATTCAATAAAAACTTCAATTATACATGTTTATAAGAAAGTGATGGAACTTCAACTAGTAACATATTACGAAAACCTCATTGAAAAATAGTCAAAACTGACTTCAAACCAATCAAATTCCCGTCGCCCACTGGCACCCTTTTTTCCCAACTTTGAACTAATTTGCACACCCCCCACCGGAAAAAACTTGCCACCTTGCCACCTGAAAAAATGATGGCTTGTGATGACCAAAAATCAGTCAGTTTTCATATGTTCCCTGTATGCTCTTCAATAAATTTTTATATAATATCTTTCTATGTATGCTTATAATTAAATGTACAAAGTTTTTTTACAAAAAGGTAACCTTAAGCCTGCAAACAAACCTGCTAAAGTCAGCAAAAGTAGTGCATAAGGCCCTCACTCAAAATTTTTTTGATTTAAATATTAATACAAGGCCGGTAGTATGAGGCGATGCCTGATTAAAATCTGTGTCATTTAGTGGCCAAACTGCCAAACTCATGGCTCGAACTATTCCAAAACAAAAATTTTGATTTTAAGTTGCTCATATTAATATTTCAGCAAATATTAATATATAAAATTAATGTTGAGTTCAATAAATTAAAATTTATTACATCAAAAAAGATTTAAGACTATATAATTGTACTTGAAATGTTATTACCTTTATTATTACCAGTGTGTTTTCAAAGCACTGACATAAATAAATTTTAATTTATTGAACTCAACATGAGGCGCCTCATTAATTTTATTTGCTGAAATATTAATATTATCAACTTAAAATCACAATTTTTGTTTTGGAATAGTTCAAATATGTTCTTGATCGGTCGATGCGATTTGTAAGGATGACCCCTCACTTTCACCAGACGGTTGCATGCAGATATCGAGTGAGATGATGTGCGACGCCAACACGTCTTTCTCCCAAGCTTTGAATTCTTTATTCTCTGTGCTTGGATCGTTTATGGATTGCTTTTCTTCTTGACCATGCAACCAAGCCGGTAGATACTTCCCCGTATACTGGTTTGAACCTGATGAATGGCCCCAAACGTTAACAAGGACTACTGAGTCAACATTTGGATCATCGCCATCAACGTCCACCTTAGTTACCTTCCCCAAGCTGAAATTTTTCACTTTCCTATTCCTCTATTTACTTCTCACTCTCTTTTCTGTCACCGTCGTAATCTACCCACTCAAACACAATGAACGTATCTAAACCAGGAGTAACAATAAGCTGGTCTTCTACCTCCGACAGGTAACATGAGCTGCCAGTGGTCTTCTACCTCCGTCAGGGGAAACAAGAGCAAGGAGCTGTTCGATAAGCGATTGATGTTTACGCTCTCGTTGAGAAAGAGGAACAAAAAAATCATCAAAAGATTTATTAAAGCCAGGAGTAGTAGAGGCTGCAATACCAACAGCAGTTACAGAAATGGCAGCAGCAGGCGCAAGAGGAGAAGTAGCTATAGCAGAAGAAGAAGCAGCAGCAGCAGCAGCAGCAGTAGTAGTAGTAGTAGTAGTAGTAGTAGTAGTAGTAGTAGTAGTAGTAGTAGTAGTAGTAGTAGTAGTAGTAGTAGTAGTAGTAGTAGTAGTAGTAGTAGTAGTCCAAGGAGAAGAAGAAGAAGGAGAAAAAGGAGGAGGAGGAGGAGGAGGAGAAGAAGAAGAAGAAGAAGAAGAAGAAGAAGAAGAAGAAGAAGAAGAAGAAGAAGAAGAAGAAGAAGAAGAAGAAGAAGAAGAAGAAGAAGAAGAAGAAAGAAGAAGAAGAAGAAGAAGAAGAAGAAGAAGGAGGAGGAGGAGGAGAAGAAGAAGAAGAAGAAGAAGAAGAAGAAGAAGAAGAAGAAGAAGAAGAAGAAGAAGAAGAAGAAGAAGAAGAAGAAGACGATGGTGATGATGATGAAATTTTCTGTCTCTTGCAGCAGCTCACATTGTGTGGAGAACGCTTGCGTTTCAGAGATCCAGAAGAAGAGAAAAAGAAGAGGAGACGGACGAAGAGGAGGAGGAGGAGGAGGAGGAGGAGGAAGAAGAAGAAGAAGAAGAAGAAGAAGAAGAAGAAGAAGAAGAAGAAGAAGAAGAAGAAGAA